>JARHVA010003975.1:1692500-1748566 GCA_037957365.1 Torreya grandis
AGAATTTATTCATACCTTCAGGGTCCTGAACATTAGTTATTTATTCATCCTTTTACCTTCACATCTCAAACTCATGGCCTTAGCTATAGTTATTGCACTCACTTCATACTAAATTTTGCTAACCTAGACCTTATGATCCTTGTCCCAAGACATAGAAAACTAGATCGATAGATTTTCATCAAAGCCAATAAGGTATTCCAGGATTAGAGTGATGCCACCCTCATAATAAATACTCCACAACATGGCATCAGTTATAAATTATGCATAGGACAAGGGTTAAGTTTGGACTTTGTCTCAACCCATAGTTAAATTCTTCACAAATTTGAGGAAAAGTGATTATTAGCATTGTTACTAGAGAAATGGCCACTCTTCTAATTGATAAACTTGTAGAATCATTTATGCCATCAAATTTATAATGGAATGGTGATATTGAATCATTTGAGCCTACTTTGGAATAACTTCATAGAATTATATGAGCATTTTGATAAGGCGAACATGACCATAAATTCCATATTTTATGAAGTGAAGGCATAAAACTCGACAATAAACTTTTCTGATAATGTCAACAAAATCAACTACTTCTCTAGTTTAAGCAAATTGAGAAGCAAATTTGATGGTTGTTAATGTAAAACAAAAAAAATGTACTATATGAACTTGTACTTGAAACAACTTCCCCAATAGTTATATTACATAATTTTATCCACTTGTTTCAGATCTCCTACAATAGCAGCTTTTATTTTTGCAACCTCTCTTTACTTACTAATGGAATATTTTTCTTATTTATAAAAAATCACATGATATTAAACTTTAAGGGATATTTAATAATTTATTATTTTTTAAAAATGAGGGAATTATCCTATATTACCAATAATAGGTTGTTGAAAAATCCACTAATTGAGGAAGGGCATTATGGTTTTAAGTTAATGTCCAAAGTATAGATAATGTCATTGTATGATGTATCTACTTATCTAAATGTATAAATCTCTATACATCTCTTGAATTTTCTAAACAATAGCTATTGCCTTGCAGGGACTTGGCACTTCGTGCCCTTTGTTTTATTGAGAGATATCAATTTTCATCTAAATTCCTTGAGTTGATGAAATAACAAGTGATACAAAGATTTAATGCATGATAAGGTGAAAATCAATTACAACTTAGTTATGATTAATAGAATTAAAGTTAAGTGAGTCTATAAGGATGTAAACTAATACTATAAAATCCTATTATTATAATTGGAATACATGTACAATTTCGCAAGACTAAATTTTTTTTGAGGTAGTGATTGCTTTGATTCAAGTCAAGAAAAAAATAACGTGTGAAATTTTATGCTAATCAATGGATATAAATTAATATTTTTATAGTCCACAAGTTGAAAATTTTACTACTTATATATGGAAAAATTTACATATTTTTATGCACATAAAATAATGCCATTTGATTATTTGAGAACTCATGATTTAATAAGAGGTTAAAAGAAAATGATGCCTAAAATATCACTTCACGATTAATAAGATTACCCTAGTTTGAACTTTTCTATATGTAACAGTTTAAAAAATAAAATTTTACAATAAATTTGTTACCATGTTTTCTTACTAATTTAATAGAGATATTGATTACTTGACTACGACCTTAGTTTTATTTTAGTTAACATTTTTTTCTACCATTTATCTATATATATATAAACTTGGTATGTTAAGACAAAACTGTAAACAAAATCATACTTTTCTGGTTTAGCCTATTTCACTTGTTTTTCTAAATTAGTTTTTATGGATTTATTAAATAATTTTATATATATATATATATATATATATATATATATATATATATTTGTGTTTTGCCTCTTTTACTAATAAGAGATAGGTTTTTGTTGTTTCAAGAGTTAGCTTAAATTTACTTAGTCACCAATTTCATCTAAATATTCAATGAAATAAAAATGAACTTTGGATATTTCCATGAGATTGTCAATTTTAAATTTATAATATAAAAATAAAAATAAATTAAAAAATATAGGATTTTCTTAAAGCCCTTTTAACTAAATTGATAGAAAAATAAAGAATTCTTTCTTTTAATTTTATATCGTAGCACAATATGATGGATTTTGTTGAGCCTCTTTAACTAAACTGTTAGAAAGAACAAAGAATTCTTTATCTCGATTTTCCATAATAATAGTCTGGTTCTTGTATATTGTAATTGTGTTAAAAAATCTTCAGCACTTTAGGATAGATTTTCTTCAAACCGTTTTAAGTAAATTGCTAGAAAGAACAAAGAATTATTTCTGTGATTTTTCATAATACACTGGTTCCTATCTATTTTAGCTGTCTTTTAAAAAGTTCATGTTAATGGCATTTATAAGTGTTATGGTGATTTGTGATGTGCTTTCCAATAATAGTCAAGTTACAGATAGTTAGTCCTCGGTTGACTGCTATATCTGAAGGCTTGCCAATATAAAATAAAAAAATATTTTAATAAAGGTTTATACAAGCAACTGAACATGTATAACAACACTAAAACTTTGCAAGTCAAATACATGGTAACATTAAAACTTGACAAGTCAAATAATTAAAGCTTTCTAATCGTAAAATAAACCCGTTACACAAAATCCATTGCAATTTTTTAAAAGTCTTTAATTCTATATAATAAAACCTGCTTTCGGAGCCTTCTCTTCATCATTAAAATATATCTGAACCTTTCGTAAAGATATTTTGTGCTCATTTCGATAAATTCTCTTGTATATTGATGTCTCAAATATCCACTGTGTTTTCCTCAAACATTGAGTTTTTTTTTTGCAGTATTCATTTTAGAATTATACTTATAAAGTTCTAAAATTTTTACCTCATTATTAGTCCCGAAGGGCTACTTTAATCTTCACTTATTCTTAACTCTTTATTACTCTATTTAATATCCACCAATCAAATCTGTTAATTTTATTAATTGTATAATACATAAGCATTATATTTCAGAAGCTACAGTTGTTTTAATAAATCTAATATAATATTATTGTTTCTACCTCTTCATTGGATCAATATTTTTTATGTTATTACCGGCCTCGCACTTATCAACGCAATTGTAACTATGACACCATTGTTTTGAGCAATCAAATCATTCCTAACTGCTATCAGCAGCAGGCAGGGTGAAAAGCATAAATGAATTTTTTGGGGTTAATGGATGTCTATGTGGCAGACCTGCGTGGATGGAAAGGGTGGTGACAATTCGGTGCAGTCCAAATGTCATTGCCTGGATACTACATCGATGGTAGTGCAGTAGGATTTTTTTTCTTCCATTCTTTTGTCCCTGCTTCGATAGGGTTTTGTGAAGCTGCAAATAGTTGTTCTCTGCTTCATATTTAAAATGTCGATGTCTTTGTTTTTCCACTACCAATTATGTTCTCTTCCTTCAGGCAAAGAATGTCAAAAATGACCATGGGAGCTGCAGATATGAAGCTTCCATTCTAGAAATAGGTCAAAACTTCATAATTCTCTTTTAATTGGCAATTATTTCTACGTATTTATTCATTAGTAGAATAACGTTTCACAGATCTCTTTTAATTGGCAATTACCAACATTCTAATAACAAAAATTCTACAATAGTTTTTTCGAGGGTGTAACATTTAGAGATTTGCCATCTTCAGAAATTGGGAATGGCTCACCTCCGAGTATTGGCTATTTTGTATACTGACAGTAACAGAATAGAGTTGATTTTATATTGTTTAAAATTTCTACATTTCAATTTAGTATGTAGTTGTATTTTACTTATGATTATTTTAAATCATATTATTATACATAAAATTTCTAGATTAATGTTTTGGTTTATTTCAATGGCCTAGTTAAATTGTTGTTTCAAACCAAATAGTCAAGGCCGTTAATTGAATTAACTAGCTTTAGAATTTTAAATAAATTGAGGGTATAACTACTAGAGTCTATACTCTAAAATAGGAAATTGAGTTCCTAACCTGCAGATGACTTCCAACTTGTCAGATCTTTAGAGAGTACTGACTGTACTATAGCTTGCACAAAGACCTGTCTTATTGCATTCATTTAATATGATGCCTTTTTCAAAAAGGATATGCATGTCAAAAGGTTCCTTCTCAACTGTTAACCAATGCTTATTACCATTTTGTGCATGTTTATTTTCCTGGTAAATTATAAAATGAGTTCACTTTTATTGCTTTATCAGACGATTTGCATCTTTCAATACCTTAATTTTTTTTCCCCTCCTATTCTTTGGTGAGCACAAGTGTATCCCTATATGGAGACGTTTTATATTGAAATCTTGAATAAAAATTGGTATTACCATTCAGTTCTATAGGCTATAACATTTTAACTGTGATTTGATAATGCTCTGCGTTCGGTCTCATCCCTATATTAATGTTGTTTCTTATTCATTACATTGGATCTACAATGTATCATATACATATGTCATTCGAAAGATAAAACAAAAAATTTAGTCTATGAAAAACAAAGATTTTAAGGGAAATTCTATTTTTGTACGCTGTGGGGAATAAACCAGAGAGCAGGAGGTTGTTTCTCTGTAAAAGCGTGATGGTAACATTAGATTTTTTAATGAGTTTTCCCTCTTATCTAAATAATTTATTCATTGAAGTTAGTTAGGTACTGTCATTAAACAATTGTACTGCTAATAATTTGTATTCACGTTATTATTTGTTCGTAGTTGATGAAGTTTAAGAGGTTTTTTTAATTCTCCTTTTGGCCTTATTAGCAAAATTTAGTGACTAAAATGCTAGTCCCAAAAATTTTAAAATACAAATAAACTCAAACACCGTTATCCAATGAGCAAAACCAGGGCAAAAAGAGAAGCATAATTTCTTGTTATGGACATTTCGAAAAGTTTCATGTTGTTCAACCTGGTAAGTTTTCTCTTCCCACCATCATGTTTTATTTTCCCTTTCTTCACTGCGTTATACTCAATTGTAAGAATAATAATTCTAAATCTAAATTTAACACTTCTTGGTCAGGGTTTGATGATGAAACATTTGAAAAGCTCAGTCGACTTCCCCTGCTCAAAAAAGACTACTCTTGGGCTCCTTTGCTTGCTCCTCTGCCCTGTAAACATTGGTAAATTATTTATTAATTTGATTGTTACCATTGCAGTATCAACGCTCCTCAATGCAATTACAGCTGTAAATAAAGACGTGCAGAACGAATTTAAGCCAATGTCTTCTTTGACCGGCCATGTCACTCCAATTTGTAATGGTAGGCATCGATTTATATTTCATCTTTATCAAATTTATCTGCAATGTGTATGCTAGTGAACCTATCTACAATCAATTGAAAAATATATATATACTAAGTTGGAAGTAATTTTCTTCCCATTATTCAAGTTTTAAAATCCGAGTTGTTCAATTGTTGAGATTAAAAGAATTTTCTTAACTCAATTTTTTTCTTTCTCTGCTCTATAACATTGCCAGCAACATGGATTTCCAAGGTCTATGTTTTTTTATAAGTTCATTGTGTTTGCAATAAGATTTTTGAAATACTCCCTTCTCTCTCCGAGCAAGCTTGGATTGGGCAATGCCCACTCCAAACAAGGTAAAACTTTATACAGATATGGATATATAAATGTTACAAAACTAACAATAACATGTTATTGTTTATACAAGTTTCTTAACATCCACCTGATTCTAGCCTCAATGCCTCAAATACAATCTTATTCAATCAATGTTCTCTAAAATTTCCAAGAAATAATTTTTCAAGCCGAGTGTTTAAATATTTATTTAATTATTGAGTTCATAACTTATACACTGAAACTTTGACATCAATAGTTACTTTCCTGCAAGAACTTGGCACAACAAGCCCTTGTTATTGTTGGCAACAACCCAACGCATATGCGAAAAAGGAAAAATTGAAAAACGTGAAAATCTTCAATTTTTTTTTGATAATCTGTCCAAAAGGAGAATAAAACATACTATATAAATAATAAAATAAATAAATTTTGTTTATCATATTCGTAGTTTGACAATTAATTAAATCTAGCTTCTTTTAATTGTAAAATACTTTTATATATTTTAGTTTATTTTATAAGAGGTTGACTTTTTAAATGATTACACATTTTTAATGTTATTTTTTGTATTTATGTATTAAAGATTTGGTTTTTTTTTTTCAACACTAATTTTGTCTATGAATTCAACAAGGCCTTTAAAATGTTGACACAAAAATGGAATATGATGATGATGATGATGATGATGATGATGATGATGATGATGATGATGATGATGATGATGATGATGATGATGATGATGATGATGATGATGATGATGATGATGATGATGATGATGATGATGATGATGATGATGATGATGATTGTTTCGCAAATATTTTAAGTAGGTAGTATATACTTACTATGATTGTTTTTCTATTTTAATATGCATGCCCAAAATAATTTTATAGAAAAATGTATACACCCAAAAAAAAAATGGTCAACTGTACATTTTATTATTATTATTATTATTATTATTATTATTATTATTATTATTATAGTTCAGTGAAAACATATGTTCATATTGGAGGTTCGAGGAAGAAGATACCCAAAGAAATATGTTTTTGTTTATTTATTTTTTAAATTATTTTAAGAAAAATATTGTCCAAATTCACAAAAATATATTATAAAACCATGTGGTAAGAAATAAGATTGAAAGAAACATGACCACCACAACAACATAATAAGAAATAATGTTTAGAAAAGTTACATATATAGTATCCATCCCCTCTTCTTTAGAGGACTAATATCGAAATCTAACCAATGAGAGATTCACATTGCAACCAAACTTATCCAATGATTCTATTTAATAGTTGATTTAACTACACCTCTAGTTCTATTTTTCCACTCATCCTTCTTGTTTCATCCCACATTTTTTACAAGTATTGTATGACAGTGATTCAGTTTTGTTTGACTATGATGCTTTTAGAGTTCTTGATAATGTTAATTTTAAGTTTTTCCTTTTTCCTAAGAGATGAGTAGCGAATGAGTAGATGAAGGTTCATGAAGTCAATCCAGTTCCATCGATAATACTTCAATGCTTTCCTCTAACTATGTCATTACCTTCAAAAATGATGATTTATTGTAAAAATATCTTTTTGTATCCCAACATTTGTAAGAATTAAATAACATTATTAATTATTTATTATATAGCTTTTTAAGTATTTTAAACCTATTATAACATGTTAGTAGGTTTGTTATGGGAAATATATTTCCATAAGATTGGTTGTTACCCATGACTATTCTAAATTATTTGATCCTATTTTTTTAAGATGTTGTGCTACCTCCATAACTATATAAAAACCAAATGTTTTATATCGAATATGTAAAAAATAATATAGTATAATGTAATTAATCATTATGTGTATTTTTTTTACAATGCATTGCTTGAATTAAATTTTTATTTGACTCTCCATTCTTCCAAAAGTGTGGTATCAAAGCAAGAAGATCTAGTGATGAATCCGTGATTTGTTTCTAAGGATAGTCAATATGTTTGTTATTACCCCGGTGAATGTCATTACTCCTTCAATTTCCTACATAGCATAAGCAGCATTTTTGTTGTTTATGAAAAGTATTCGAAGGAAAATAGCGTGCCAAATCATCCTTACCATTCTCAAATAATGTGCAGTCAGATTCGAAACAACTCATGCTACCTTCCTCTGTATTGTCATTTGTGGTTCATCGTGCTTATGTAATTATTCATTGGATCCAAACCTGCATAATTGGGCATTTGATGCGAACCTAGAAGTATTCAATTTTGCCTTGAGCAGTTGGTGAGAGGAAGTGCAGGCTTCATTGCTTTTGTGTCTTGCACATACAATCATTGCCATGCACATGATGTGTTATAAATAGCTATTTTTTAGCAATGACACCTGTTAATCACAAGCAGTCACGTATGCTGGATCAAGAGATATACACATTTTTATTCAGTCGCTTAACCTATTACCATGTGATATATAAAAGAAAATTCTATGCAGGATCTCCTGAAGTGTCGGCAGAGAGTTGATCGATTTATTATAGTCCTCCATACAGAAATCTCTCATCATTGACACGACAACTTTGTCAAAAATGACTGATTCTCAAAGCATTCAGTGCTATGTGCAGTTTTGCGTTCTGTTCATGCACTCATTCCACTTCTTCTAAACTCGTGGATCTCCTCAACAAGTTGACATTCAATTTCCCTTGACATTGCCACGTGGGATTCTTAGTACCTTATTCAAACTTGTCTTTTATGGCTACTCAGTCATATGTTAGCATTGAGACGGTAGTGTCATTTTATTATTATTTGGTTATATGTGTAGGTGTCATGAGTAATTAATTTTTTATTAAGTCATTCTATTTATTATGTGTATATCATGCAATGAAAATCTGCCACACACCAAAGTTAAAGTCGTTCTCAAAGTCATTTTGCTTAGCTAGCATCATGTTAAAACTAGTCGAGTCTCTAGTATGTGTCATGGTTAAAATTGTTTTAATTATTTTTTTAATTTAAAATTGTTTTTTAATGTGTCAAGGTTTATAAATAATGTCATTAGAGTCTAGTTTAAGTCAATTTTATTTTAAGTCAATATTTTGTTTTGGGTTCATTGTCAATATTGTTAAAAAAATTGAAAATGTTTAAAAATGAGTCAAGAGTCATTTTTTTGGTGGGTCAAATCATTTTGTCAGAAATTTTGTTTTATAGATTCAAAAAAATTGTTTTATTGGATGAATTATTGCTTGTGTGTGACGTCCATTATTATAAATTGAGCTTAATCACTATATTCACTCAGTAAAAGGTGACATACTTTAGGCTGGGCGATACACATATGCTAGAGGACAATTGGCATCCTCTCATGAGTCACCTATGATGGGGTTGTATCATTGCTATGGTGACATTTTTAGTATGTTTATTTTATATTATGCATTGCGTAGTATAATTATGTAGTGTGGTTTTCAATAAAATATTGAGCATTATTTTTCCAGTTTAGTACTCCCTGATAAAGAACATTATGGGAAGAAAAATCACTAAAATAGTGTTTGGTTCTTGGAAAAGGGTTTGTGAAAATCCAAGAAACCATGAAAGTGGTCGAGATCTCCTACCACCTCTAGGTTCATGGTCAATCTATAATATAAAACCATATAGGTTTGTGGTAATCAAAGAAACTATCGAAGGTGTTAAGAAAAGAGATGTACTCCTATCACTTCCAGCATTGTGCGAATCCTATAAGGAAAAACCAAGGTGACACAAAAACCATGAAGCCACATAGATGGCATGCCACCTTAGAAAGTGAGCAGGGTACATGGAAAGTGTAAAATGTTTTACCATGTTTGAATTAAGGGGGGGATAAGAATTAATAATGTTAAGGGAGTTAATGGTAAGATTTAATAACATTATTAATTATTTGTTATATAGGTTTAAATATTTTCAACTTATTATATCATGTTAGTAGGTTTGTTATAGGAAATATATTCCCATAAAATTTGTTGTTACTCATGACTATTTCAAGTTATTTGACCCTATTTTTTAGGAGGTTTTTGTGCTACCTCCATAGCTATATAATAACTATATGTTTTGTATCGAGTATGTAGAAAATAATATAATATAGTGTGAATAATTATTGTATGTATTATTCAGCTCTACATTGCTTGTATTGCTATATCAAAATTTTTTATAAAATATAAATGAATTTGTTACATTTACTATGTAGATGTTTAAAAAATCAATTTTAAAAATGAATTAAAGATTGATTGATTTATTTAATTTTTAGGAGAAACTATATTCTTCCAATTCGAGATTGAGAATAGACAAGCCTTTGTGTAATTATAATTTAGTCTCAATAGCTGGTATAAAAATATAGTATACAAATAGTGAGGAATACATAGTATTGTTTTGTTCCAAAATTAAGCAGGTGAAGTATGAAATATTAATAACAAAGGTTAGTAAGTGTAGGTTTTATTAGGAACAAAGGTTAGAAAGCCTAGATTCTAGAAAGCACACATACATATGGCTTGGAAAGAAGAAATGATTTGGAAGGCCGGGCCTTAATGTGTAGTTCATATGTAGTTTATTATAGCAGATCATTAAAAAAAATGTTTCTTCATTAGGATTTCAGTTTGATATATATGAGACTGTGAAGCCTTCAAAATATGTGTATATTATATTTTCTCATCATTTATATAAAACCTTCTCTATTAACATATGTCATTTCCTAATTAAAAATAAATAAAAAATTAACAAAATGGGGCATATATGATGTGTCTAAACATGTGGTAGTGTTTAGTTGGCATAAAAATCAAACACCCAAGATGAGAGACGAATCAATGGTTGGTTTCCCACAATATAATGACTCCCAGCATAAAAAAAAGGGTTTTCTTAATACTTTTCCATATATCAAAAGTAGCCATGGGTTAATTGAAAGCTAACCTAAATAGCAATCAACCAAGGTGTATTATGGGAAACACATAACAAAATTATGTTTTTATTGGGAAACACAACTAATCACCATAACTTGAATTTTTTTGGAAAATTTCTGCGGAAATACACTTTTAATTTGATTTATTTTATTTTGTAACATATTTAAAATATATAGAAAAAATTATCTTAAATATATATAAAAAAATTGTTAATATTTTTATTAATAATTTTAATTAAAAACTAATTTTTTATCTGATTTTTTATTCATGTGTATTTTAAAAGATATATGAGCAAAAATCCAACAAAAAGTTCTTTAATTGGACATTAAAATATATGATTGAATTGTAATTGGGTTAATCGTACATTAGTAATAATTATGAGAAGATGATGATTCATTAAGTATTACATTCTCCAAAAAATTTGTCAATAAAGAAATAGATCAGAAGATGAAAATCTTGAAGTAATGAATTACATTCACTATTCCTCCCCTTAATAAAGCACCACAATGTCTCTCTTTTTCTTTGTTTTATAATTTGAAATTTGAAAATAAAAAAGAAATATGCAATGTTTCGAAAACTATAGTTATATATTAATTAGGTGAAATTTATGATCTAAATGAACATAAGCAAATATTTGAACAGTAAAAACACATCCATTATTAGTTAAAGAGGGTTTATAAATTATAGAATATATAGAAAAAAAATTCTTCTTGCTTAACTTAATGGTGTTAAAACAATGTTTGATGGTATTGATTAACAAATATAGAAAATTATTTTTACCTTCGTTAACATGTTCTTCCACATCAGATTGGAAATTTAAAATTTTGAAAATAAAAAGGAAATAGCTAATGTTCTAAAAACTATATTTATGTAGTATTTAGGTGAAATTTATGATCTAAGTGAACATAACGAAATCTTTAAACAATAAAAACACATATATTATTAATTAAAGAGGGTTTATATATATATATATATATATATATATATATATATATATATATATATATATATATATAAAATCTTTTCTTACTGAATGTGATGGTATTGCTTATCAAATGTAGCAAATTATTTAATTATCTTCTTGTTGAACTTGATGGTGTTAAAAGAATGTTTGATGGTATTGTTTAACAAATGTAGAAAATTATTTTTGCCTTCATTAATATGTGCTTCCAGTTTAGACTAGATGTTATGGTTCCACATTTTCATTCTATGTTCTTCTTTTAAGACATTGACATTATATTGCTAAACTATTTATTAGCTATTATTTTAGCTAGATTATCTATCGAATTCATTCCAATAGTGTTGGAATACGTACTTAATTCTGTGATTAATTATTTTATAAACCTGTTACTATTGATGATGATATTATAAATCTATATTAATTATCGATTATGGACATAATGTGATTGATATCTTTTTCAGTGGTTGCAGATTTTGTCTATGAGCTAGGCAAAATGTTGGAGGCTATACTTCAATAACCAAGTGAGATTTGGGCACGTTGGCATGTTTGACATATATACTTGTTGATTTTTCCTTTGGACACCTTGATTGGTCGTTATGTTTGTAAGTTGTGGTCCTTGTACCTCTGGTTACTATTGCACTTTATTTAATGTCATTATTATCATTATTTATCATTAGTAATGTTAAATTATATTATGTGTTTTCTCGTTCATACTCTTTATTCTATGTGCACAACTCCATTTTATTTTATTTTCCACAAAGGCTTACGAGTCTTTTCTTCATACATTCAGTGATCTTATTTACCTATGCAGATAACTACCTAGACCTACCTCGACATTACATCATGGAACCCATGACACCCCCCTTGGGAACTCTTGACACCCTACCCCCTTCTTCTACCCTGACCTAGACCTAGCTAAAATTTGACCCTACGTAATGTTATACACTAGGTTGGAGGCATGTCATTTTAACAACTAGTTAGTCGTGCTTTGATTTGGTATTATACATATTTTAATTCATTGATATTTTTAAATACTATGTTATTTAATTAGGTCAATAACATATTGAGAGATGTATTATCCCCATTTAATGAGGTAAGTGGTGTATTTGGTAGAGGCTATAATGTTAATCCTTGAGGTTTATATTTAAACTAGAAGGTTAAGCCCTAATCTCCTTTTCTATTGGTTGGCAGATGGTTTAGTCATAATGTCTTTTAGACTCACCATTAATGGTGAGGTTGGAGGGTGATTGCCTTAGAATACAAAGATGTTTATCTCTCCTCTTAATTTAATTTAAAATTAAATTAGGTATGGTGAAGGTGGATGGAAAGGATGGAGGTTTGGATGGCAGGCATAAGATTTAAGACGATGAAAAGTTTGGAGAGGAAACAGTGAAAAATATCAACTCATTTTAACAGCAAGCATGATAGTTTAGAATACACATATCAATGCTTGACAAGTTATAGAGGTTCTTATATTTATAAGCTTATTGGTGTCTTTTGTTTTTTTTGAATAAGTCATTTGGGTTTTTGGTTTTGATTTTGTTAACTATGTTATATGGGAATTAGTGCTTAAAGGCCATTTATACATTCAAAAGTCTTAGGACTTTTAAGTGCATATGCAGACCCCATGATATGATTTGTCATTATATTTCATTTAATATTGTAATGAATATATATATATATATATATATATATGTTATCTAATTCAAATCCTTGGATTTAAATCTATATTCAATCATTTTGTTGATTACATGATTTGTCATGGACTATGTTTTTGTGCATATAAGTGATTATTTTTATACAAAAAGTTGATAGTGATTTTATATTCATATAAGTATTTATATGAATATGATTGGGTTATTTTTTAATATTAACCTTGTTATTTTAGGATAATCTTGTTTTCTTAAAATGGATGTCTATGCCTATTATCATGGTACTTGCTCTCTTTTTATTTATTCCTGTGTTCTTTTATGTAAGTGGTAAGTTGATAGTCTATTGAAAGGGTCCCAGTTATTTTTGCCTCTGCATTTCATTATGGGGATCCTTGTCTAGAAATATATATTACACATGGTGTGACTTGAACTTTTACCATGGGCCGAATTGGTTGTATTTAGACTATGTTATTTGGATCACTTTAGGGTCATTATCTTATAATAAACTTGTTCATTTATTTTGTTGGAAAGTTAAGAATATATCTAGTCTAGGTGTCATTATCATTGTGGTTGATTATATTATTATGTGTCATGTTTTAATTGTGTTATGTTTATATCATAATCATGTTATGTTTTACATATGTGTGCATATCTAGATTAGGGATATTAAAAATATGTAAACTTGGTCATTTGACTGCATTTATTATTATAACAAACTTCAATCCTTGACTGTAATATTTTGAACTTGATGTTTTGTTTGGCTAAAGCTATAAATCCTTTTTCGTCTTTGCCTTATTATATATATTATTCATTTGAACCAAATTATGGTATTATTATTCAACTAATTTGTTTATGTCATGGCTTGATTGTGCTATTTTATTCTTCTAAGCATAGGAATATGTTTGTATAAATGTGTGTGTGTGTGCGCGCACGTGCGCATGGGCATGCACATGTGTGTGTGTGTGTTATCTTATTATGTTTGGATTATTGAATGGGCCTTATTTGCTTCAATGTGGTCTTAGATCTTGACCTTGGAATTTTGAATTATTAGGTCATGATTATTATTGTGTTTGGTCTTTATTATTATATTTTCAATTATGATTATTATAGACTCAGTTACATTGATTTATTTTATGTCTATGTTGATTTCTTTTATGGCTATGTCATTTTATCAACTATGTTAACTTTGCATAATTATACTTGTGATGTATGAATGCATAAATATTCCTGAAAGTTATGGTCTTATAATGCTATGATTATATTATTGATATCTTAGTTAATACTATAAATTAGTCAATTTATGTTTTGGATTTGACTGGTTCATATTTGATCCTATTGTTTGTGAAGGCATGACTACTTGATTTTTATTGTATTTAATAAACAATTGTAACTAAGTTATATTATGTTTGTATCATTATTTAATTAGGTTCTACTTGAGTGTTTGGGTTACTTATTGGAATGTGTGGTTTATCATTCCTAAACTAGACATGAATATCTAAGAGTATATATTAGGGGTCCAGATGGTTAAGGTTGGATGAGATATTGGACGGGGTTCTAAGTAAGATAATTTTTAAGGATATATAATAAATTAGAGTTAATCCATTATATATATATATATATATATATTTATATTTAGCCAATATTAACCTTCCTTACTCTTGATCTATACTTAGACAAATTAACTATTCATGTCTTACGCTGGAATGAAATGACTGTGTTTCATGTATTATGTTTATTTCAATATGTTTCTTTGTTTTGAAATCAATTTGTTCAAAATGCATCTCATATTCTTGGTTACCACAACCATCATCATGCTGATGGCTGGGATAGTGAGGGTCACTGATGGTTGGGCTCATAGGTTAGGTTGGATGAGTTTATCTTAATAAATTCATCTTTGTTCAAATTAATGCTTCGATGACTTCGCACATGCATATAGAAGATGGTTAAAAAATTTAATTATTAGTTTGATTAATTATTAATATGTATAGATAATATTGACTATAGTTGTTATCTTTGACTTTAATTAATATATTGTTCTTGATGGCTGCTAATTGATGTTATGATTAGATTGTTAAATCAAAATAGAAACTAAATATTGTATAAGGTTATTTGATTATTAGCTAAAGGTGATATATAACACGTACATTGTATTAATTATTTGATCATACATTGATTTAATATTCTTTGTAATCATATAAAAGTTGGATTTAATTTGGGTATGCCAGTAGGCCATATATATGTATTCATTGTCATATTAATTCTACATTGATTTGATGTTCCTTTATGATGATTAATTATATTCAAGTTGATTTTAAGCTTTGGCATATATATCATTAAAAAAATGCATGGTCTTATTAATTCTTGATGCTAATAGAATTAATATATATGAATACTAACTTAGGATCTACTTAGATATTTTATATTAGCTCTAAATTCTAGAAATCTATTCAAATTAGAATAAATAAATTATATAAAGGAATCAGATATAAGTTATGTTATTGTCTTGAATTGATTTAGTTAATATTTAATTTAGCATATCACTTTATGGAAATAAATATATAGATGCATTTGGATCTCTTAATGATTTCAGAAATGCATAAACATTGTAGCTAGTTCATAGTAATGATAAGTTAAATCTTTCCTTCTAAATATGCATTTAAGATATACCTTGTTTCATGCAAGATATGTATTTTGCATACATCTTAAATATATTATCTCTTAAGTCATCTATGTCACATTTTTTTAATCCATATTTCAATGAAATAACTCTCGCATTGTTTAATAACGAAATTATGTAGCTTATGATTTAACAATAAGCATGTATTATGTTTTGTATATATTATTCATTGGGTTAAGTAATGAAACCTAAAATAAACTATAATAATATCTTATGAAGAAGATAATCAAGTTATTATTGCACTTTACTCTACTTAATGAGACTTACTTGATTAACTACAATTTATACACTCATTATTTTCTTTCATGACAAGTTGTATGTATCTTACTTTATTTTTTGATAGCTAAACTTTTCTTACCTAACTACCTTGGCTGCCTAACCAAGAAGTTTGTAAAAATTCCTTAAGTGGAAACTTTTATTTGTGTTCCACTCATCTTGAAGCTTAGATAAATTTTATTTCTTGATGATGTTGAATTTCATACTTGAACATTATTTTTTAACACTTGATGCTTTCTTTTTTGTATTATAAATACATTTTAAAAACAATGATATATTAGGTATGTAATATTCTTAATAAAATATTTGATCTGGATTCATTATTTTTATAGTTTATTTCAATTGGAACATGTAGATAGTTCAAATTTATTTGATTGAATGACATAAACTCTTTAATATCACATTGTCTATGCCAATATAAATGGTTATATGTCTTGATACTTAAGTACTTATAGAATTACATTATTGAATTATAAATATATCATTGATTATTATGAATATCTATGATTGCTAAACAAATGGTGTATTTATCCTATGAATAGTATGATTACCTTAAATGTTGCAAAGCATTATGACCTAGATGGTATCACTAGAGAACCTTGTATTTAAATCTATTTTCTCTTATATTTTAATATATTTTGCTATGTGAATGAATCAAATCTGTAAGTGTTGAGTTATTTTTTACTATTGATTATGTTGTTTAAATTATGAAACATGTATCTTAATATAAAACTATGATTAACTTGAATGATAACATAGGGAAACAAAGTTATCCTTGTTGGTTAAACCAAATCCTTCATCTTAGCTATTCTCAAGTAGACTGAAACCCATTGAGGAGAGTGAGAATTTACCTAGGGTTGAGGACCTAGAAATAGTCCTATGTGTAAGTATGAGTGTCATGTATGGTAATCGGGTCATATTTATGTATGCGTATACCAATACACCTTAAACCCCATAATCCTTATAGTATAATAGCATGCTTACCCATAACACCTTTTGTATATGTTTACCTCTAGACAATCACCTCAGTTTACCTCCTTTGACTTTAATTTCACATATAATAGTATGCTAATGTTTAGCTATGTCAGGAAGATAATTAAGAAGGCCTAACACATGTCCAAAACATACTCTTATATATGATTTCAATTTTTTTAGTTTATTTCATCTATTATCAGAGCAATTATGTACTCTAAGGAACTTTGAGAATGAGTATTTTACTTAAAAATTACAATCTTATAAGTTATCACTTGTAATTTCTCAAGATGGTTAGAATGTGATCAAGCAAAGGCAATATATACAAGAATTCTTGAAATGTCAACCCAACTAAGGGCAAAGATAGAATATGTGGAAAGGGTCATCATGGCTACATCCCCATTCAAAACCTAGAAGAATTACTCATAAATAATGGTGATAGCAATATCGAGGTACCCAATGCTAAAGCAGTTGGTGGGATTCTAACTAATAAGCATGAGGAAATACATAATAGAATCTTGAAAACCTTTAAAACCTTGCAAGGAAAGATTGATAACCAGGAATAAATATTGAACAATCTTGAAGGGATATCTTATGAGGAAGTACCTAGGTCAAAAATGAGATAAGTGGAAGGACCTATAGTTTTCCTTCCAATGTTTAAGCCATAGTAGCAGCCTATCAGTTAGTAGGACCTATGGCTTTATGGTGGAACTACATTTATGTTATTGAAGGATATAAGCCTTTAAACCTATCTTAGTCTTTTTTTGATACTTAGTTTTGTGAGAGGTACCTGAATGCAAACTATAAGGAGCATAAAATCACTGATTTTTAGTTTTTGAAGTAAGAAAACATGTCTATTGCTAAGTATGAAAATAGTTTTCTAAATTTATTGAATCATGTGAACTATATGCATGACAAAGAAACCGATATTACTAGGTTAAAACATGGACTTAATAAAATTCTGATGCATGATGTTAATATCACAAATCTAAGAAATTTGGTTGTAACAATTAAATCTACTTATAGGGATAAGTAAAAAATAAGTCTTACCAAAAAGAAAGTCTATAATTCAATTCAAATAGGTAGTAGTTTAAATCAAAGAATCTTTCTCTCATGAACAAGAACTTCAAAAAACTTGATCATAACTATAGGATTTTAGGAGGTAATAAAAAAATATAGCAAGTTTTTTAATGAAAACAAGAATTTCAAGTCCCATAGATCTTCCAAATTTGGATCTTACAATAAGGAACATCATCAAAACAACCAATCTAGACCTACCATGGGTGATAACACTATTCTAGTAGCATCTTATATACCAATTATTTGTTGGGAATGTGGTGAAAAAATCTATAAAAAAGAGTATAATAAACTGAAATCAAGCCAAGTATTGAATCATAGAGTATATGCTGCTATTGATAATTACAATTATGACTTGTATGCCACTCCAATTGAGACCTAATGTATAAATAATGGTTTTATTTTGACTATCTTTATTGATTTTGGTGCAAAAAATTACTTTATTTCTCCTTTTGTTGCTAAGCAATGTAATATTAAACTCATCCTTATAAGAAAAGGTTGGGAAGTTGAATTTGGTACTGGTAACAAAGTACCTATTTCTAAGTGCTTAGAAAAACTAAACTAAAATTTTGGTGTTTTCAAGACCAAAATGAATTACTTTTTCATACCTTTAAGGTCTTATGGTCTCATCTTGAGGATGGATTGATTGCATGAACATCAAGCCACACTTGATTATGTGGGTAAAAGAGTGCAATGCACCAATTACCTTAGCAAAATTATTGAATTATAAGGTATTCAAGGCTATACAAGAAGAAAATCATATTTAGCCTTACAACTAAGAAGAGCTGCTAGGAAGGGATGAAAGCTCTATAAAATCAAACTATAAGAAATATCGAATGAAAAATAGGTTGTACATGTATATTTTTTTATTTTAATGGAATTTATGGATCTTTTTCTAAAAATTTTCCTAGATTACCATCAAAACAATAGTTTTGTATTTCTATTGACATCAAACCTAGATCTACCCCTGCTTCCAAATTAATTTATTGTATGAATGTCGTTGATCTACAAGAGATGAAAGTTTAGCTCCAAAAAATTTTGAACAATGGAATATCCAACTAAGTATATCTCCTTGGGTTGCTCTGGTGGTCTTTTTTAAGAGAATGAATACTACTCTAAGGCTTTGCATTGATTATCACATGCTAAACAAGGTAACAAGAAAAAACCTTTACCCTTTGCCTAGAATTGATGACTTGTTTGAACAAATGAAAGGTGTTATAGTGTTTTGTAAGATTTACTTGAGATAAATCTATAACAATGTATGAATCAAGGAAGATGATATACATAAAAGTTCCTTCAAAACTCATTATAGACATTATAAGTTCATAGTTCTGCCAATCAACTTATCTAATGCACCTACAACTTTTATGAATCTAATGAACAATATGTTTAGAGATTTTTTCGATAAGTTTGTATGGTTTTTATTGATGACATTCTTATTTATTTCAAAAATGAAGTTGAACATGATCAACACCTTCATCTAGTCTTGTGAAGACTAAGACAACATAAGCTTTATGGAAAATTATCTAAATATGTATTCTATGAATTTGAAATTCATTATTTAGGACATATTATTTTTAAATAAGGCATTACTTTTTACCCTATTAAGATAAAAAACTATTGAATATTGTCATGTTCCTTTTAATGTGCATGAAGTGCACAACTACATGGATTTGGCTGGTTATTACCAATGTTTTATTGAGAATTTTTCTAGTGTGGCCTATCCTATTACTTTCTTATAGTGCAAAGGAAAGAAATGTGTATTGACTCCTTAGTGTGAGGAAACATTTTTTAAGTTAAAAGTGATGTTTACCATAGATCTTATTCTTATCATACTAGACCCAAATGGTAACTTTGAGGTTTGGGTTGATACTTCCAAAGAAGGATATGGAAGTATCTTGACTCAAGATGGTAAGATTGTTGCTTATGAGTCATAAAAGTTGAAATAGAACTAAAAAAACTACCCTACAGATGTTACAAATATTGTTTCCATTATTCATGTACTCAAACAATAGAAATATTTCCTAATAAGAAAGTCTTTTTAAGTGAAATATAATCATAAAAATCTTGAGTATTTATTCTCTCAATAAGTTTTAAATGCATGTCAACTTAAGTGGCTAGAATTTTTATGAAATTTTGACATGAATATATCATATGTCAAAGGCAAATAGAATTATGTGGTTGATGCACTCAATAAACACATGTACCTTACTATCTTGTCAATTTTATAATAAAAAATTAAAGTTTTATTTTGGAATAACAGTTTGTTGATGTATTCTATCACGATGTAAAGTAGGTTTGGCTGACAAGCTTATAGTGAAATGATTTGTTGAACTTTATGTTGCAATAGATGGCCTGATAAGGCATAAAAGCATAATTTATACAATTGGTTTAGTTGACTTAAGCAATTTTGTACTTAATGAAGTACATACAACACCTTATTATGCTCATTCAAAGGTTACAAAAATGATGCATGAGTTGAAAAACTCTATTTTTGATCTGGAATGAAGCATGATGTTGTTGAATTTATAGTAAAATGTTTAGAATGTTAGCATGTCAAAGCTAAGCATTGTCATCCAAGAGAGATGTTGTACCCTCATGATATTCTAAGAGATAAGTGAGTTGTAGTCTCAATTAATTTTATTGCATGGATACCAAAATCATGAGATAAACATGATATAATCCTAGTGGTGATTGATAAAGCAACTATAATTAGCCACTTTATTATTGGGATTTTAATAGATGACACATCTATATTTGTGGATTGCTTTATGAAGGAAGTGGTAAGACTCCATGGAGTACTTGAAGTTTTCATATCAAATTAGGACAAGTTATTTACTTCAAGTTTTTGGCATACTTTAACTATAGTCTTTGAAATAAAGGTGAATTTTAGTTGTTCATATCATCTAGAAGTAGATGGGTAAATGGACTTAAACAAGTGGTTAAATATATGCTGCACATGTATGTAATAAACTAGCAAATAAATAGGAGGACTCCCTCCATCTAGTTGAATCTACATATAATAACTCTTACCATTCAAATATTAAGATCATTTCATTTAAAGTCTTTTATGGATGTAAGTTCAGAACACCTTTTAGCTAGGACAACTTGTAAAATAGGGCTGATATTGGACTTGATTTACTACTATAATATGATAAGTAGATGGAATTAATAAGATAGAATTTGAAAATGGATTCTAACAGGCCAAAGAGCTATGCAGATCTACAGAGAACCTTGAATGAATTCAACATGGGAAACAAGGTTTTCCAATGCGTTAGACTACAAAAAGTTTCTATTAAGTTTGGCAAGGATTCTAAGTTATCACCACACTTTGTCAGGCCTTTTGACATAGTGAAAAATATTAACCCTATTGCTTATTGGTTGGCAAGGATTCATGATATTTTTCATGTTGTTTTGTTGAGAAAGTATATACATCATCCATCTCATGTTTTTGATTGGACTCATTTATAGGTCCCAAAAGAAGAAAAGATCCATTTTAAACTAGTGGGAACCCTAGACCATCATAGCATTAAGCTACATAACATAGATATAAAACAAATTTTGGTATAGTGGGACCTTATAAGAGAAATGAGCACTACATGGGAAGATACTCATATTTTCAAAAAACATTATGCATGGATTTTTTATTAAGTCACTGAGACATCTCACTTATAATAGGGGAAACATGTTAAGATTTTTCATTTTCATTATATGTTCTATTTTTATGACATTGACATTATATTTATAAACTAGTTATTAGCTTTTATTTTAGCTGGATTATATATGGTGCTAACTGTATTAGTATCAAGATTTGTACTTAATTATGTGATTAATTATTTTATGACTTGTTACTACTAACGATGATATTATAAATCTATATTAATTATCTATTATCAACATAATGCAATTGATGTCATTTTCAGTGGTCTCAAGTTTTGTCTATTAGCTAGTTAGATGTTCATGGTTGTACTTCTAGAATTGAGTGAATTCTGAGCACGACGGTCTGTATGATAGGTATACATGTTGATTCTATCCTTCAAACACATTGATTGGTCATTATGTTTATCAATTATGATTCTTATACTTGTGGTTACTATTTTAGTTTGTTTGATGTCATTACTATCATTATTTATCATTATTACCATTAAATTTTGTTATGTGTTTTGTCAGCCATAATATTTATTCCATATGCACAAATCCATTCTATTTTTTCTTCCACACAAGCTTGTGAATCTTTTCTTAGTACCTTCAGTGATCCTGATAACCTATGCAAACAACTACCTAGACCTACTTGGACCTAACACCATGGAACCCATGACAGCCCCTTTGGGAACTCTGGACACCTTAATCCCTTGTTCTACCCTTCATTCGACCTAACTCAACCTTCACCCTACATAATATTATACACTAGGGTGGTGGCATGTTATTTCAATTACTAGTTAGTTGTGGATTGACTTGATATTATAGATGGTTTAATTCGTTGATATTCTTAAATTATATGTTAGTGAATTAGATCGATAACTTATTGGGCAATGTATTAACCCGATTTAATGAAGTAGGTGGTGTATTTGGTGGAGACTATAATGTTAATCCTTGAGATTTATGTTTAAGTTGGAAGGTTAAGCCCTAATCTCCTTTTCTATTAGTTGGTGGATGGTTTAGTCATTGAATCTTTAAGACTTATACTTAATGTTAAGGTTGGTAGGGGATTGCCTTGGGATATAGAGATGTTTCTCTATCCTCCCAATTCAATGAAAAATTAATTTGGGTATGGGGAAGGTGGATGGGAAGTATGGGGTTTCAGACGATAGATAAAAGGGTTTGGATGATAGTTAAAAGATTTTGGAGATGAAATAGTGGAAAAGATCAACTAGTTTTAATGGCAAGTATGATATTTTGGAAAACACACAGCGATGCTTGGCATGTTATAGAGGTTCTTATCTTTTTGAGCTTATTGGAGACTTCTACATTTTTTGAGTATGTCATTTAGTTTCTAGTTTTGATGTTGTTAATTATGTTATATGGGAATTAATTATTAAATGTTGCTCATGCAACCAAAAGTCTTAGAACTTTTGGGTGCATACATAGACCCCATGAAATGATATATCATCATATTTCATTGCATATAAACTTGCAATGACTATATATAGGATATACTTTTTTTGGTTTAAATATTTGGCTTTGAATCTACATGTAGACTTTTTGTTTATTATATGATTTGTCATGGACTATGTTTTCGTGCATATAAATGACTATATTTTATTAAAAAAAGTTGACAGTGTTTTTATATTACTATTGTCTAGTTTTTATATGAATATGACTAGATTCTGTTCAAATAATGACCATGTTATTTTAAGATAATCTTGTTTTCTTAAAAAAGATGTATGTGGTTGTTATCAGATACTCAAGCTCTTTTTAGTTATACCTATGTTATTTTATATTTATGTCAAGGTGATAGTTTATTGAAAGGGTCCTAGATATTTTTCTCTCTATGTTTTATTATGGGTTTCCTCTCCTTATATTGACTACATGATATCCTTGCCTAGAAATATATATTACACATGATGTGACTCAAACTCTATGATGGGCCAAATGGGTTGTATTTATACAGTCTTATTTGGACAACCTTATGGTCATTATCTTCTGATAATCTTGTTATTTATTTTGTTAGAAGCTTAAGAATATATATGGTCTGCATATCATTATTGTGGTGGTTGATTATATTGTTACGTGCCATGTTTTATTATTATATGCTTAAGTCATAATCATGCTATGTTTTACATATGCATGCATATCTAGATTAGGGTTATTAAAAATTTGGAACCTTTGTCCTTTGACTATGTTTTGTGCTATAAAAAACTTTAATCTTTGATCATGAGCTTTTGAACTTGGTGTTTTATTTGGATAAATATATAAATCCTTTTTGGTTTTTTCCTTTTTATAAACATTGTTCATTTGAACCAAACTATGGTATTTTTATTCAAATGAATTATTTATGTTGTGGGTCGACTGTGATATTGTTTTCTTCTAGTCACAAGAATATGTTTATATAAATGTGTGTGTGTGTGTGTGTGTGTGTGTGTGTGTGTGTGTGTGTGTGTGTGTGTGTGTGTGTGTGTGTGTGTGTGTGTGTGTATGACTTTGTGATATATTTATGTGACTGTACTATCTTATTATGTTTGGATTATTTAATGGGCCTTATTTTATTAGTCATGGTCTTAGATATTGACCTTGAAATTTTGATTTAATAAGTCATGATTATTATTGTGGTCGGTCTTGATTATTCTTGTTTTGGTTATGATTATTATCGACTTGGTTATATTGATTATTTTTATGTCTATATTGATTACTTTTATGGCTAAGTCATTTTATCAACTGTGTTACCTTTGCATCAAATATTCAGGATTATATGTGTGATGTATGAATGCATAAACATACTTGAAAGTTATGGTATTATAATGCTATGATTATATAATCGATATCTTTGTTAATACTTTGACTTAGTTGATTTATGTTTTGGATTTTACTAGGTCGTATTTGAACCTATTGCTTATGGAGGCATGACTACTTGATTTCTTCTTTGATTAATAGATAATTGTGACTTGAGTTATATTATGTTTGTGTCATTATTTAATTAGGTTTTACTTGGGTGTTTAGATTGCCTATTAGAATGTGTGGACTGTCATTCCTAAATAAGACCTAAATATTTAAGAGTATATATTAGGGGTCTAGATGGTTAAGGCTAGCTGAGATATTGGATGGTGTTTCAAGTAGGATAATTTAGAAGGATATATAATGAATTGGTTTTAATCCATTATATATCATTCAATAGCAAAGATTAACCTTCCCCACTCCTGATATATACTTAGATAGATTTATTATTCCTGTCTTGCCTTGGAATGATATGATTTTGTTTCATATATTCTTTTTACTTTGATATATTTTTTGTTTAAAAAATTATTTGTTCAAAATTCATCTCATGTTCCTATTTAATCTAGCCACCATCCTATTGATGGTTATGGTGGTGAGGGCCAGTAATATTTGGGCTCATAGGGTTGTTTAGGTGGGTTTGGCCTGATCAATTCATTTGTGTTTGACTCTATGCTTCAATGACATCACACATGTGTATAGAATAAATTAATAAATTTAATTATTCATTTGAGTAATTATTAATATGTATAGATAGCATTAACTATAGCTATTAGTTTTGACATTAATTAATAAATTGATCTTGATGGCTAGTCACTAATGTTATGAATAGATTATTAAATCAAAATGAGAACTAAATACTGTATAAGGTTATTTGATTATTTGATGAATGTGATATGAAATAGGTACATTTTATTATTGAGTTGACCCTACATCGACTTAATAGTATTTATAACCATATCAAAGTTGGATTCAATTTGGGTATGTCACTAGTCCACATATATGCATTCATTCTCATATTAATTCTACATTGTTCTAATGTTCTTTTATGATGACTAATTATATTCAAGTTGATTTCAGATTTTATATTTATATCATTAAAAATATTCATGGTTTTATTAATTCTTGATACTAATAGAATTAATATATAGGAATACTAACTTGGGATGTACTTAGAAGTTTTACATTAGTTCTAAATTTAAAAAAATCTATTCAAATTAGAATAAATAGATTATATAAGGGAATTAGATATAAGTTATGTTGTTGGGTCACATTGTTGAAGTTAGCATTTAATTTATCTTATCTCTTTATTGAAATAAATATATAGATGCATTTGGATCTATTGATCATTTAAATAATACATAAACTTGGTAGTTGCTTCAAACTAATGACAAGCTAAATCCCTCCTTCTAAACATGTATTTCAGATATACCTGGTTGCATGCAAGGTATGTATTTTGCATAAATTTAAAAAATATTATCTCTTAAGTCATGTGTGTTTCATTTGTGTAATCTATAATTCAATGAATTAGCTCTTGAATTGTTTAATAATGAAATAATAGTATTTTATGATTTAAAAGTAAGCATGTATAATGTTTTATATAGATTATTTGTTGGGTTAAGTAATGGAACTCAAAACAAACTATAATAGTGTCTTATAAAGAAGATAAGCAAGTTATTATGTCACTTTACTCTACTTAATGAAATTTAGTTAATTAACTAAAATTTGTACACAATATTTCATTTTAGGATGAGTTGTATGTATCTTACCTTCATTTCTGATAGCTAAACTTTTCTTACCTCACTACCATGCCTACCCAACTGATAAGTTTATAAAAGTTCCTTCAACGGAACCTTTTTTTGGGTTCCACTCGTCTTGAAACTTAGATAAACTTAGATTGCCTATTAGAATGTGTGGACTGTCATTCCTAAATAAGACCTAAATATTTAAGAGTATATATTAGGGGTCTAGATGGTTAAGGCTAGCTGAGATATTGGATGGTGTTTCAAGTAGGATAATTTAGAAGGATATATAATGAATTGGTTTTAATCCATTATATATCATTCAATAGCAAAGATTAACCTTCCCCACTCCTGATATATACTTAGATAGATTTATTATTCCTGTCTTGCCTTGGAATGATATGATTTTGTTTCATATATTCTTTTTACTTTGATATATTTTTTGTTTAAAAAATTATTTGTTCAAAATTCATCTCATGTTCCTATTTAATCTAGCCACCATCCTATTGATGGTTATGGTGGTGAGGGCCAGTAATATTTGGGCTCATAGGGTTGTTTAGGTGGGTTTGGCCTGATCAATTCATTTGTGTTTGACTCTATGCTTCAATGACATCACACATGTGTATAGAATAAATTAATAAATTTAATTATTCATTTGAGTAATTATTAATATGTATAGATAGCATTAACTATAGCTATTAGTTTTGACATTAATTAATAAATTGATCTTGATGGCTAGTCACTAATGTTATGAATAGATTATTAAATCAAAATGAGAACTAAATACTGTATAAGGTTATTTGATTATTTGATGAATGTGATATGAAATAGGTACATTTTATTATTGAGTTGACCCTACATCGACTTAATAGTATTTATAACCATATCAAAGTTGGATTCAATTTGGGTATGTCACTAGTCCACATATATGCATTCATTCTCATATTAATTCTACATTGTTCTAATGTTCTTTTATGATGACTAATTATATTCAAGTTGATTTCAGATTTTATATTTATATCATTAAAAATATTCATGGTTTTATTAATTCTTGATACTAATAGAATTAATATATAGGAATACTAACTTGGGATGTACTTAGAAGTTTTACATTAGTTCTAAATTTAAAAAAATCTATTCAAATTAGAATAAATAGATTATATAAGGGAATTAGATATAAGTTATGTTGTTGGGTCACATTGTTGAAGTTAGCATTTAATTTATCTTATCTCTTTATTGAAATAAATATATAGATGCATTTGGATCTATTGATCATTTAAATAATACATAAACTTGGTAGTTGCTTCAAACTAATGACAAGCTAAATCCCTCCTTCTAAACATGTATTTCAGATATACCTGGTTGCATGCAAGGTATGTATTTTGCATAAATTTAAAAAATATTATCTCTTAAGTCATGTGTGTTTCATTTGTGTAATCTATAATTCAATGAATTAGCTCTTGAATTGTTTAATAATGAAATAATAGTATTTTATGATTTAAAAGTAAGCATGTATAATGTTTTATATAGATTATTTGTTGGGTTAAGTAATGGAACTCAAAACAAACTATAATAGTGTCTTATAAAGAAGATAAGCAAGTTATTATGTCACTTTACTCTACTTAATGAAATTTAGTTAATTAACTAAAATTTGTACACAATATTTCATTTTAGGATGAGTTGTATGTATCTTACCTTCATTTCTGATAGCTAAACTTTTCTTACCTCACTACCATGCCTACCCAACTGATAAGTTTATAAAAGTTCCTTCAACGGAACCTTTTTTTGGGTTCCACTCGTCTTGAAACTTAGATAAACTTTGTTTCTTGATGATGTTGAATTTCATACTTGAACATTGTTTTTAAACACTTGCTGGTTTCATTTTGGATTATAAATATTTTTCAAACACAATGATATATTTGGCATGTAATATTCTTAATCAAATATTTGATCTAGCCTCACTATTTCCATAAGTTACTTCATTTGAAACAAGTAGATAGTTTAGATTTATTTGATTGAATGCTTTAAAATCTTTAATATTGCATTGGTTGTGCTAATCTAAATGGTTATTTGTCTTGATACTTAACTGCTTATAAAATTACAATGTTGAATTATAACTGTATCATTATTTGTTACAGACATCCATGTCTGGTAAACAAATGTTGTATGAATCATATAAATAGTCTGATCACCTTAAACGCTGTAAAGCATTATAACCCGGCCGGTATCACTAGAGAACCTTGTATTTAATTTTTTTTCCTCTTATGATATAGTATATTTTGTTATGTGAATGAATCAAATCTGTAAGTGTTGAATTGTTTATGATTGTTCTTTCTGTTGCATGTTTAAATTAGGAAGCATGCATTTAAATATAAACCTATGATTAACATAAATGATAACTTAAGAAAACAAAGTTATCCTTCCCAATTAAACCAAATCTTTAACTTAGCCATCCTTGAGCAGACTAAAACCCACTAAGGAGAGTGAGGTATTTATCTAGAGTTAAAGACCTAGAAACACTCCTATGTGGAAGTATAGTGCCACGTATGGTACCTGGTTTACATTTATGTATCTGTACACGAATATAACCCAAATACCATAATACTTATATTACAATAACATGCTTCCCTAATACACTTTTTGTATGTGCTTACCTTTAGCTAGTTGCCTCAGTTCACCTCCTTCAGTTTTAGTTATGCATATGTGAGTGCACTAATGTTTATCATCACGTTAACAAGCTAAGTAAGCGGGTCTAACACATGTCCAAAACGTACTCTGATATATTATTTAAAAAAATGGGGTTGTTTCATTGGAGTAATTCCACTTCCATGGGCTTCAAACAAAAGGAAATATGTTGAATCTATGGATGCAAAATCAACATTTTAGTTAACATGGAAACTACATTTTTAAACATTTCAAATTCTAATTGGAGTGTCTATAATAAAACACACAATATAATATGGTTTTCCAACATTTGTTTTAGAGGACGCATCCATATTATTACTACACAAACTCCTAAGAAATTCATTAAAACAAGAGAACATAGTAAATAAGAAAAATATAATTTTTGTAACACTTTTAACCAGAGCATTTAAAGTTTGTATAAATAAATGGTAATAATGAAAACATTATTTAGAGAAGCAAAATATCACCAAAACTAACATCAGTAAAACAATGGAAAGAAGTTAAATCAGGAAAATTTAATTTTACATGTTGAGTTTATATAGATAAATTTTATAAAAACAAATTTTGCTAAAATAAAACTAATGTCACAAAAAAGCAATCAACTTCTCTATTTTATTAACAAGAACACATGTTAATAAATTTATTGTGACTAATTTTTTTTTAAGTTGCTACATGTAGTAAACTTCAAACTAGAGGGCATGTTATTGTGTAACATAGTTCTTAAAGCAAGAAAAGATAAAATGTTTAAGTGTTGAGATGAATTGCATTTTCTAAACTATAATTTTTGTAAAAAAACATTATATAAAATCCTAAACAACTTTATTGCGTCCCTTATAAGCATTGCAATTTTTAACTGTCTTAGCACCTTTAAAAATAAAGGAGACTAATAACTATCCAAAATGGACCAAATCTGATGGTTAATACTTAGGATCACATCTTTCCTTTTTTGTTTATTTCATTATATATTATACATAACTAAATCATGGTTACGTATAAAGGATGGGGTGTCATTAGATACACTACTCAATCAGAATTTTGCGAGAAGATTATTCTCGAAAAAATATGACAAATTTCCTGTTAAAAGTTTTTTCTTTTTTTTAAAAAAAAGAGTTTTTAATTTTTTTTTTTTTAATATGATAAATTAGATTTATTAAATAAAAATAATTCAAAATAATAATAATATTAAAACTTTTCATAAGCCCTCTGAAAATATAAGAACAATGCATTGTTTGTAAAATGATAAGAATGATATAGAATAACAATAATTAAAATAAAAACATATATTTTAAAAATATAATTAATGTTAAAGTTACTTAAATTTATTAGAAATCTTACATAATTTTTTATGAAATAAACCTCCAAACTAATGGACATAGAATATATAATAACCTAGATGATTTCAGTCGTGAGTGATAAGAGAACATTTTATATGGTGTGATAGTTTTTTTTCTGTTTACTTCATCATTCATTTAAGTATCAGTGTTCAATCTACATTTGTTCAAAATATTTTTAACATCATGTTCTACACATTTCTATCTCCCTTATTTTTTTTTGGGGGGTATTTCATCTCTTTTTTACCACATTTGCACCTCTCAGTCAATATAATGCTTTGTGCATTTCTGTGTCTCTCATTCTTTATGCATTTCAACACTCTTTTACTATGCATTTCTCTCTCTCTCTCGTCTCTCCAGTTTCATCATTAAAATGTCATGAATGTTAAAACAAAATGTGGAATTTATGGTAGGAGTAAATTATTCTTGATAGTCACTTTTTTAATTTTTTCAATATTCCATACATCAGCTAGTTAATTTTGAAATAAACCGATAACTTTTACATCTCACCTATTTGTTTAAGGAAACGTGAAATTTATGATAGAAGAAAATTACTCTTGCAAGCCACTTTCTTTATTTTTGTAATATTCCATACTTCAGTTAGTTTTGTAATAAACCGATACATTTTACTTCTTACTATTTTTAAATAACATGATTTAACCATTTATTAAAAATAAATTATGATTAATACTTCCTAAGATAATTTAATTAAAAATATTTTATATTTTCCAAAAAAAAAATGTGATTAAAGATATTTTAGGTTTGATCTATTCTCAACATTCAATAGGAGGGAAATAGTTCGTATTAAAAAAAAAATTTACATCTAGCAAATATTTAATTTTTTAGTTTTTTTACATTTATATACTAAATGCCGCATATTCATTTGTTTTTTTGGTAAAAAAATTTGATAGAACAATAAATGAGATGAACAGGTACAAAAAGATGATTTAAAGTAAATCAGCGTAGTCGTTAAAATGGATTAATGTGTAATTATCACATAAATGAATGCAAATGAATCCCCCATTATGAATGGTCATCTTGCAAGTGTACAAAAAGTGGAGGTGGTGAAGAAACAAATTAAAGTCATCGAGGACGCGAAGAGAAAAATTAAATACGTGGAGAATGTGAGGAAATTTATCAAGAAATAAAGGGAAGTCATAAGTATGATAGGATTATTCCTTATTTTTTTTTAATGTAAATATAATTAATGTTTCAGTCAGGTTAAGGTGTCAAAGGAGTCCAAGTGAATTGTGCCCCAACCTGCAACCTATTCCCTCTTTTATCTCTACTTCATAACCTCATACTCTCTCACACAGCTAGAGTACATAAATACACACAGATAGAATGCATGAATACACATACCTAACATGCATAAAAATCATTATATTTCATTATAACATAAGCCTCTACAGGGTATTACATTACCATTCTCTTTAGTTAATACAATCTAACCCTTTAAAAGATCCACCCAATATCTAATTACAGCTAAACACTCTCAAAACTCAAATTACAAGCTAAAAATTCTCTTTTTATAAGCTTCAGCCTTTCAAGGAATTTACAATACAATGTATTGGGCTTCACATAGCTTACTCCCATTTTTCAGCCCAAGACTCCCCCCTTTTTCTCTTTCTTACTGCTATGAGTAATGCTAAAATAGACCTTCATACTCTACCTTCAAAGATATGAACGATAATCCATTCTCGTAAGATCAACACTCTCTCTTTTCTTCATCTTTAATACGTGCTCTGCTACATTTCCTTAAGCCACAGTTGAGTATGGATAGAATAATCAATCCCCCCCTCTTCTATGGTGTTATTGCCAGCATTTTCCTCAGGTGTCAGTGACGATATATATTCTTCTTCTCTATCACCTCCCACGAACAATCCTCCATTTCCTTTCTTTTCACTTGTGCTATTTGGCAACTATGAATAAGGACAAAAATTTCCTTTTCGACAATAATATACTGTCTTCGGTGACATTCCATATTTTTATGAGAATATCTGTTTTGTTTTTTCTAAACATGCGTTTCTTTTAAAACATTTTGAATATTGGTTATGTATTGAACATACAATTCAACAAAATTTTCACTAATTCTAGACATTTTAAATTAATTCTAGACATTTTAAATTAAATTTGAAAGAAGGGTGCTTTGAATGTGAAGAGGAGTAAGTGGGTTTCAAGGAGAAGCCAGCTCAGAGAAATGTGCACCCAAAAGAATTTGAATCCTACATATTTAAACAAAAAGGATGTTTTCCCTTTGCAGGCTCAATCTCACATTCCTCAAGGACAATATTTTAGGCCTACCCTTACATTAGACCTATCAGGTGATTTAAATTAGGATCTCACAATCGATATTAAGTGGTAAGACCATTCTTTTGATTAACAAATTAATACTTTGTATTTCCCTTCCAATTGGATCTAAGACTAACAACTTTCTATAAAGATATTTCATTTTGTTGTTCCATTCTTTTGTGTGCTTTGATTTCCGATGTCCAACCTCCTCGACCAAAATAAACTATGGCTTTTCTCATTTTATGTCCAGCTTATTGTTGTGCTTGTAAATGAACTGCCTTGATTTCCTTGAAGCTTCTTTCTCGCCTTCTTCTCTATTGCACCTGCTTACAACTCGGCAATAAAATATTAAAATAAAAATCATGGGACCAAAATGACTTGATTGGTTCCTCTGCTATACACATCACCATCTCCATCTTCTCAAATTCAATGGATGATATACTAATCAGCTTTCCCTCCTTGTCTTATTCCCCTTGTTGTTGTTGCTTCTCCTCTTCACATACATTTTCAAGTGCAAAGCATTGAGTTTTTTTGTTATATCTTTACATTTGCAAATCTTTGTTGTCATTTTCTTCGCTCCTCTATTTCTGCTAATAAGCATTCTATTTTTTCTTAATGTTCTTTCATCAAGTATATTTACTAATTAGATCCAAGGTACTTAGGATGTAACTTTGACTAAAGTAATTAATATGAAAAGTCAATGGACTAAATTAATATTATATATATTCATTATGGAATTTTTTAAAAGTCTTGAATTATATAAAAAAATTGGATTTGACTGTAAAGAGGAACATTTTAGAATTAGGTGGAAATTTATATATAAATTTCCAAAAAAGTCTAAAATGTTCATATTTACAACTAAATCCAAATTTTTTAAAATAGTTTAAAACTTTTTAAATAATTTTATTATTTCATTCAAAAAGTGATATTATATTAATTTAGTTTAGGATTGATTGTTAATATTAAATGTCTATAATTTTTAAATTTAATTATAAAAAAAATTTTCAAAATTAACTAGAAATTATTAAATATATAAATATGAAAAAAAAAAAATGCACCAAATCAAATTGTATAAAAAAAATTATGAAAACAAAACATACATAAATTAGAGGAAAGTGAATTTAAAACAAAAGTTTATTACCTTTAAACATATTTTTTCAATTTACAATTACATTATTTTTTCTATATATAATACATACTTCTAATATTTATAACACATTATATAAAATATAATATGCTAAAATGATTGGCCTAGGGTTTTGATCCCTGCCCCCATCCATACCATTATGACCTACATATCTAAACTTACTTATAGTAAGATTAATGTGAATACTACATCACCATTTTTTTTATTGGTCATAATAGCATAGACATGTTGGTCTTTAGACCACACTCAAAAGCTTTGAAATTGGTAGGGGACCCAAAGGTTTTATGATTTAAACATTAAGGGGTCACATATAGAATATTGTGATCATTGTAGCTATAAAAAATTGACTCATGGTCCTAATGACTACAATAACTTTGTAAAAATTTATGTGGATTCATGTAGTCTTTTATCTCACACACATGCACATACATAATTTGAAACTAACAATAGTTTAAAAAGAATTTTAATTTTTTAAAATAAAATCCATTTAAGATCAGATGGTTTTCCAATGAAAATATTAAGAAATAATCTTGAATTCAGAATAAAGAACAATAAAAAAAATTATGGACAGGAAACAACTGTTGGAGTCCATTTTAACTAAAATAGAAGTGAAATCATACCAAAGTGTTGTCAAACCATCTACCAAGTATAATTTATGTTGGCACTAATTGGGGCTAAGCATAAGCCCTATGTGACTTCGACATAATAGTAAGATTGTTGGGACAATTTAGCCAAACATGAATGTGAAACAAGAATCCTTTAGTTTTAGGACATTTTAAATCACATGTAAAAATATTATGTTATGGTGGCATGCCAATTAGTATAGAGATAATATCATGTTGCTTGTTAATAAACATATTATTTTAAGACACAAATCAATTGTAATTTGGAAAAATAAAATAAAATAAAATTTTGACCAAATAAAAATATTAATTATCAAAAAAAAGTGTAGTGTAATTGATGTAGATGATTATTGTAAATTCCAGTGTCATTCCATCCACCAAGTATAAATCCTATGTGATACCAAATAGAGAAAGAGTTAGGTTTGAATCCCAATCGTATATGACAAAATGAATACCCCTCAATTCTAAACACTAAATTAAAGATCAAATTATTCATACACTTGATACCAATAAATACTAAAAGCACTTTAAATTCAAAAAAGTTATCCTTAACATAGAAAAAAGAACCCAAAAAAAATTTCCTTTGAATCTCTAAATTTGAAAATATGCTTTCCTTTAATTTTAAAACTAAATATATATTAAATTGAAAACAAATAATAATCGGAGATACTAAGTTTTCATTTGACTAAACTACAAAGTATAATGTAGTTTAAAAAGTATTTTCATTTACTAAAATAAAATACAAACTACTAGTTTTCCAATGAAATGGGTTTCCTTCGCAAACACTTCGTTGAAAGATATACCAAAACATAATGACGCAAACAAAGTCGTGCTTTTCCCGGCCTTTTGTCTAACAACGAGTGTAGTATTTTTTCAGGTCCCAACGATTGCTTGCTATCTGTCTCAAATAAATCAAAACATCATTAATTATTTGCCTGATATGCCAAACCATGTTGTGAATATAATGTTTAACAGCGGGTTGAGCAGCCCTCGCTTTTGGATGGGACGCAAATAATTCGGGTGCATGTATAGAAAATATAAACTTGTATATGGACAAAGGTTTTATTCACCGTAAAAATTTAATTATGCCTTATTTATATGTGTGTTAAAAATAAACGAAATATAATTGGTTCTAGTATTGTTAAATTCATCTAATATAAGATATGTTAATAGATATTTTTTTTTATCATATTGATTAATAATATTATTTTTTAATTTTTCAATTTAATTATTTTATTATTAAATATTTTCATTTTTCATATTATTTTGATTAATAATTTTATTATTTAATTTATCTATTTTATATTAATATATGAAAAATGAGGCATGAATTTTTCAACTTCTCTAAGCAAAAAATAAGCATTAAATTAGAAAAAATGAAACCCAAACTCATAAAACGTTGTCACTATTACCTTCAAGGGGCTCGATTTGTAGTAATTTAGTCCAACATTAACCAATTGAGTGATTGGTTTAGTGTTTCACTTGATTAGAGGAAATTGAGCTCCAAATCACATTAGGTTGTCACAATTAGCCTTAAGTGTCATAATTTCCATAAATTTCCTCTGCCATACAACCAATCAAGTGATTGGATTAATGAGATACCCAATTATTTAAAACTAAGTGACAAATCTCATAAGGTTGTCGTAATTCGCTTTAGATGCCTCAATTTTTCCTAATTTAGTCTCCAATCTAAGTAATCAAATTATAAGTTGAATTGGGAACTAAATTAGGTAAAATCAAGATCAAATCACATTTGGTTGTTACAATTAGCTTTAGGGGACTTGATTTACTGTATTTTAATCCTCCATCAAGTCGATCAACTAATTGGTTGAATGTGGCACCCAACTATGAAAAATTAAGCTTAAAACATATTAAATTGTCATAATTAATTTTATGGATCTTGATTTTACCTACTTAAGTATCCTATCTTCCAACCAAATGATTGGTTGAATGAAATATTCAATTATATAAAATCAAACCTAAAACATATAATATTGTTGGAATTATATTTAAGTGCTTGATTGCTACTAATTTAGTCCCCAATTTGTACACAACATATTATAAATATTATAATATATATTTTTTTAAATTAACTTATAGAATATTAGAAAGATATTTATACATTTCCTATTTAAATAGATTTTGGAAAACTGTATAAAATGTCAATTTAACCAGACTTACATTGTATATTTTAAGAATGAAATTAATTAAAATATGATTCCATCCTTTGAAACTCATCTAAACCTCCCACAATTTTTTGTATTTGTGCAAGTCCTTAAGATGTCACTAAATTATATAGATTTCATATTTCATTTCTGCGGCTGTACATGTATCACTTAATGGTGGGATTTGAAGCAAATTTGACGTTAAACACACAAATATGAAAAACTATTGACAATTGACAATTTTGTGGCTCCGTTAGAGTGTATTTATCTTAAAAGGTCGCACAAAACCTGAAGAAGTAATAAAAATACAATCTAATGCATGCTTGTCAAATCCAATTGCCAACCTCAATTAAAATATGTAATTAATGTAAATTAAAGATAAGCTTGTATAATCTTAGCTGAAAATGCTCGCTATAATGGTCAAAACAAATTTATGCCAGCTAACTCAATGAATATATACAATTTTGAGATAAATGACTAGCAACTCGTGAAAGTTTAAACATGTTTACTTAGAAATTAAAAGACTATACAAGATGTCAATTTAACTTACATCTTCCAGTCTCTCGATCTGTTATATAATCCTCCTGAAATATCAACCAATTTTTATTATCAAACGAAACCATCATTTTCTTGAATAACATTAATTAATCTTATAGTTCAAAGTTACTCACTTTATAAATTGAGATAAGAGCTTTATGTAACTGCTGAAACCACCTGGCATCTGCATATTAGATAAAGATGACAAAGATTAAGTATTTCTTAAAACTACCTTATGTCTGCATACTAGACAAAGATGAATAAAACATATATATATATATATATATATATATATATACTCTGAAAGCACCTGATATTTATTGTCTGCATATTACACAGATGAAAATAAAAATTCCATGATTACACTGGATCTTGGCATCTTCTATGAAGTACCCGATCCTTCATTATCAGGCCCAGTCACTCTATATTAATGAATATGAACAAACACAAATTTAATATAGTAGCAAAACAAAGCTATAAGATGCATACCTCTACACAGGCATGCACATTTCTAGCTGTAAATTTGCAATGCATTATTTGTTGATTCTTCAAAGTTGTGTTGTTGTCTTTTATCTTAAATTGAGTTAAAGGAAAAGACTGCTCTTTCACTCTGAACAAATTTCTCCACCCGGCAAATTGCTGATACAGAGATTCACATTGGATGTAAGTCATTCTGTAGGGTGGTTCAAGATGTTCCACAGTATACTGCAGCCACTTTGTAAAGCAGAGTACTTATACTAAAACATAATGATATAAATGAACCCTAGTGATCAATTACTCATTGTCAAACTACAAAATCATATTGTTCGTTAACTCTTATAATTTCATAAATATGAAATGATATAACAGACTTACCACTACATCATTTAGCTCTGAAAAATGGGACAAGGACTGAAGTTTGTGAATCCAGTTGTTTGAACTGCCACCTAGCTGAGCACCCATTTTGATCAAAGAAGAAGGATGATAACCGTAATTTATCATTTGGCCCTCATATATGCTTGAATTACTTTGAATGTTATACCTGATCTGGCAAACTGATGCGCAATATCTTATAATCTGTTGCTGAAAATCTGGTAAAAATGCAAATTTACAATTGGGTATCGCTCTTTCAAGTAATATGCAAATCGCCTCATCTTCAATGAGATTTAGAAGATGAAAACAATTACCAGATAATCATAGCCAATAACCTCTAGAAGGTCTTGATAAGTGTGAGCAGTGACCAGAACTAAGCTGTCTTTGTTAAGTCCAAGACGAAGGAACATACGGGTGATATGAGTTGATGACTCAGTGGTGCAGACATTATCAATCGCCAGGAAGACCTGCTGTTTGTTAATTCGATTCATCAAGACGTGTTGTCCCTGCAGCAATGATTAATAAATGTTCATGGTTAGATAATATAAAATTAAACATTAATTCGTATTGTAAAGATCAATTCTTGGTTCCACAAATATGTCCATGAAAAATATTTGTTTAGTTGGAGTATGTTGAAAATATACTTTTTCGTGTTTAAGTGATAAAATGTACGAAGACTTCTCAAGCATTTCATTTTTTGAGAACCGCATAGCAGTTGGGCCATTAAGAAAGGAAATTTTGAAAATTTTAAAAGAGATTTAGATTTGTTAATGTTTGGGGGTGTGTTTTTATATTATCCAATTTTTTTTTTTAGAGAATAATTAATATGTTTTAAAGTAATATATGACATGTTTTAATTAAAATAATTGTTGGCTTTTAGATTTTTTATACGATGGTGAGCTCCCTCTTCTCATTAAAAAGGAGGAGTGGATAAGTGGTTGTAGGAGTGGTTTTGATGATATCCTAACATTAGTGGAGGGCATGTCTTCGTAAAAAGCATGTTTTGGTGGATCTCATCTATATTAAGTAGTGACAAATTGGGGTTTTACATACCTACACTTTTTAGTTGAGAAATTTCTATTTCATTGGTTCCTTTTGAAACCACGTAAGATGGGTAAATGGCCCCTCATCCTCCCTCATGAGAGCCCTCTTCTTAAGCTATTCATCCAAACAATGATGATCCATCTCTACTATTCTTTATTGTTATTGTTTGTGCTTGAAATTCTCACTTACCTTATTAATATGTTATTTTGATCATATTTTTATATAATTATATTTAATTGGTGTTTATGCTTTATTATTCTAAACCATATTTTGTGATGACATTGATAACAAACTGTAAATATTAACATGCCACCTTTTTATTGTAACCATTTTTATAATATTATTTTGATATAAATAATACATATAACAATAACATCAAATAAAAATTAAAAAAACTAAATAATCAACCATTACTCTTCTTAAATATCTAAACATACAAATTATTATTTTGTGTATATATACATATACACGAAATATATATATCACTATATAGTATAAATCTCCACACTAGCTTCCAACCCTAACTGATTGTCGAAAATAGTGAATATGCCAAGGATTTGTGTTTCCAGCCTCACTTTATTCTTCTTAAAAAGTAAGAAAGACAAAATTGGTTTGCATGTTAAACATGTTTATATAGTAGAACGAACGTCATCTGGTAGCTTTAACAAAAATAGCTGTCCCTTTCGAATTCAATTGCAAGATCTGATCTAAATTGAGTTGCATGGGTATCGTATTAAAGATTGTCTCAAGCAGTTGTTGTTGGATGACGTGGCCAATACATATGTACTCTAGACCACCTAATGATAAGGACAATCTCATCCACCTAATTGAATGTCTGTCACTCCTCCGCATCTGGGTAATCCAGCGTATATCTCGCTTTACAGAATATCTTCGTCTATCCCAGTTAAGTACATACAAATTCAGTAAAGCATAATAGATGATCTTATCATCTCCTGGAAGTGTAGTCGCGTCTAGAGAGTTTGAATGCTGTATATAAAAGGATATCTATTGTATTGTCTAGATTGACAAGAGATTGAGCACCGAAGCTTTGTTGGTTTGCATATACAAGTTTGTATTTGTCTGTGTAAAATACTGAGCATTGAAGCTCTCAGAAATTGATAATAGAAGAGTTTAATTTGTGTTTTTCCTGTTGTCTAGTTTTTTTATTACTGCAAAGGTTAATATCTTCCTGGTTATTGTTATTTGTTTTAGCAAGCTAATTCTAGTATGTGTTCAGAACCATCACATTGATATCAGAGCTAAGCGGAAGTGTTATTCCAAGTAGAGATAATGCTTCTTGAACCTTTGTTGGTGTAAGAATTCTCTCAAGGGATTGTCTGTCGAGCCGAAGCATTGTCCAAGCCAGAGGAATTTCGCAACAGTAATTACAAGTGTTTGAACAACTTGAGCATGCTGAATATCATCAGAGCTGAGGACGTGCCAACATAGGCTTCGAGAGCTAGTTTGATTCACTAGTCAACTTCTGTGTTCTCAACGTAGGTTGTGTCCAAAAGTAGAAGTAACTTGCAGAAGTCTAGTTTCGCGCTCACGTATTGGCACTAAAGTCTCATCCTAAAGCATTGTGTCTATGTTACATACTTAACATAAGCGCTCCTTCAAATTGGTATCCCAGAAGTGTGCTGAAGAATCTCGCCAGCATTTGTGCCCAAGTTCAATGCCAAAGAACTACATCCAAGGTCTCGCACCCACAGTGCAAGTGCTCTATTGGTGCTCTCCTCAAGAACAATGCTCTAGTATACAGCTCAGTAACTGCACTTAAGTGCCCAAGTAAGGTGCCTAACTTCATTGCCCGAGTATAGCTCCAACGTTTTGTGCCTTAAGGTTTCCGCCCCAGGTCCAGTGCTCAACTTCAGAACTCAAGAATTACGCTTCCACTTCTGTGCCAACCAACAGTGCTCAACCTTAGCGCCTAATAATCGAACCCTGGTTATTGCGGCGAGCAATTGCGCCCCTTGTTTTGCACCCTTTCCATTGCACGTTAGTCTACCATGGCAAGTACAAATAGCAGTATTCAAATACCATATATATATATATGAGACTATTGGAGCATAAAGATGAAGACATTATTCAGCTCACAATATGTATAGGACTTGGTCTATTCTTGAAAAAGAGACTTCAAAAATTTGAATATAGAGTCAACACTACAAAATTGCAAATGTTGGAAGGAGACTTCAAAAATTTGAATATAGAGTCATACTCAGTTGATTCATTTGTCACTCATGCAATGAGTGTTGTAAACTAGATAGTATAGGAGGATATAGTTCAAGATTAGAGGAATGTAGAACAAATCTGTAGAAGTTTTCCTACTAAATTTGATTCTATAGTAGTTGTAATTCAAGTGTTTAAAGATCTATCACAGCTATTCATAAATGAGATGATGGGGATCTTTGTTAGTCCACGAGTCTAGAATGAATAGGAACAATAATTCCTCTATATAAAATGCATTTAAATCTTAGGTTTCACTCAACAAAGGTAGAGAAACATCAAGTTATAGTGGCAGTGGTAGAAATAATAATCATAGAGGTAGAAAGAGTAGTCCAGTTCAAGGAGGAAGGGCAAATAATAATTTGACTCGTACAATAATAGAGGGTACTTCAAGAATCTGCTCCAACAACAATCTCAAAGGTTTGATAAATCTAATATTTTGTGCTATTATTACAAGAAATTTGGTCATTAAGCATATGAGTGCCAAAAAAAAACAGATGCTAGTAGACAAAATTCAAAATTTCTCAAATATGCTAGAAGTAATTTTGATTCATTATTGATCACATTTCATATTGCTCAAGAGAGCTCTAATGATGTCTAGTTTTTAGATAGTGGATGTAGTAACCACATGACTAGGAATAGAGTTTTGTTTGTAGGTTTAGACTATTCTGTGAAGTCATAAGTCAAATTGGGTAATGATAACAAAGTGTTTGTTATGGGTAAAGGTGTAATTAATGATTTTATAAATAATGGTTAAAGAAAACATATACCAAATGTCTACTTTGTTCTCAGATTAAACAATAATCTTATGATTGTTAGGCAGGTCATATAGGAGAGTTATACATTATTTTTGAAGGATGATGTGTGTACCATATTGGACATAATTCCCGATGAAATATTGATTGCCTTGGTCTAGATGACTAAGAAGTGAATGTTCCCACTTCGGATTAATAGTAAAAGTCAAAAAATAATCGAAAGAGAGCTTACTCAAGATGAAGTGAATTTCAACGCAACGTAGTTAGATCAAACATGGTTCTAGCATATAAGGTTTAGACACATTCATTTCAAACATTTGATTCTATTACAAAAGAATAAAATGGTGATATGAGTAACATTAATTGAGCAACAAACCAATTTTTGTGAGAGTTATATTTTGGTGAAACAACTTAGGGATAGTTTTCTAATAGGACTATCTTATAGAGCAAGGGCATAATTAGAACTTGTTCACATTGATCTATGTGGACCAATGCACACTCCAGTAATAGGATTGAGTTTATATTTTCTAACTTTTATTGATGATTTCAGTAGGAAGACATGGATATATTTTTTCAAACACAGATCTAAAGTCTTTAAAATATTCAAGGACTTCAAAGTAATGATTGAAAATAGAATAGTTGGTACATCAAGGTGCTCAAGTCAGATAGAGGTGGAGGATAAAAGTCAAACAAATTTTTAAATTTTTGTAGATGACATGGAATTAAGAAGTAGTTTACTACAAGGTACAACCCACATCAAAATGATGTTATAGACAAGAAACTAAAATAATAATGAAAATGACCAGGATCATGTTAAAGGCCAAACACTTGCCAAATGAATAGTGGGTAAAAGTAATAGCAATTACAATGTATATTCCAAATGGATGTCTTACAAAATGTCAAGGATAAAATTCAAGGTTCAAACTATGGTCCCTTTGTAGATGGAGACTTCAAAGGGTTCAGCCCTTGTGGTTCCTGATGATCTAGTTAGAAAAATTATTTCTTCCATGGATATTACTTTGGTAAGTTTTTTTCTCTGTGCCCTAACATTGAAATAGTTAGAAAGTGGGTATCTAATAGAATGTGCCTCAAGGGTAGTGTAATTATCACCACAATGGCGTGGGGTATTTTTTTTTTCATTTTAATAGCAAGGAAGACATGCTAGCTATTTTAGTTGGTGGACCATGGTTGTATGTCATGCACTCACTTTTATTGTGTAGTTGGAGACCTCGACTGGGTCCCAGTATCAATCTGAATAGAACCACCTTAGTTTAATTTAGACTCCCAGGATTTCCTTTGGAGTACTGGGATGAATCAATGTTTATTTCAATAGCTTCTAATTTTGGCCAATTTGTTACTCTAGATAACACTACCCATGGCAAATCTAAACTTTTTTATTTTAGTTTTTGTATTAATTTTGAAGTTCATAAAACCTTACCCTTGTCCATAAACATGAACTCTAAGTATGGAGTTTGGACACAACCCATGTTATATGATAATGTGACCACTTTTTATCATCTCTACAAAAATAAGGGTCATTTGATTTCACACTGTAAGCTCAAAAAGGTTAAGGAATCGAAGGATAAATTTGATGACCCTGAATCTCATTCTTGGGATTTGCCTAAAGAGACTATTGAACCTAAAAAGACTGAGGAAATTTCTTAGCAAATTTCAAATGACATAATCCTACCAATTATGGAAGATGGTGAGATTCATATTAAATTTGAGGATATCAGCTTTGAAGGAAATATGCATGCTTTGGCTGCTAATCAAGAAGCCCAAAGAACAAATGGTGAGGAGATTCACCCTCCAAATCTAGGATAGAAGACTAACCTTGTAAATGAAGGATTTACCCCTAAGCAAAATATGTCATCTTTGAAAATTAGTGGAGTTCATGATGCAGCCCCCACCATGGGGGAAATGTTCTCTCATCACCCCCTAACAAGAATACTAGTTCCCCACATGTCACCTCAGGTGCAAGACCTAGTGAAACACATGGTGAACAAGATGATTACATTAACCCCAAGAAGAAAGACCGTAAACCAAAGAATTCTATAGATGTGGGCAGAAACCTAAAATTGGGTAGACTCTCTCTGAGGGAAACAAGGAAAAGAGAGGCAACAAAGGACATAGCTAGTGCCAAATAGAAGACACTTGAGATTTAGTATTGAAAATTAATTAAATGAAAATTATGTCATGGAATATGAAGGGTCTTTATAGCCCTTCAAAATAGTTTGAATTCAAAACTTGTATTTTGGATCAAAGCATTGATATTTTATTACTTAAAGAAGTGAAAATGTTAGAAAATTTTTTCAAAATGATTGCTGCAAAAATCTAGCCTAATGCTACCTATTGTATTAGCCCTATTGTTGTTTCTTGTGGTGGGATTTTCATGATGTGGAATGCTACCAAAATTGGAGGTATGCTTATCTTTTCTAATAAACATTTTCTTGTGATTATTTTTTCTCTACATTCTTTTAATTGGACCTTGGTCAATGTATATCTCTCGAACACTAGGGTGATGAGGAGGTCCCTATGGGAAGAGTTATTTGATCATATTATTTCTAATCCTGACACCTTTTGGATGTTGGTAGGGGATTTCATTACCCCTTTATACTTTTTTGAGAAGTCTAGAGGCATCCTTGATTATTTAGATAGTATGCTTAACCTTACTAACTTCATTTATACTCTTGGGCTTTTAGATATAGATTTGATGAATCAAAATTTTACCTGGACTAATATAAGAAGGGGGGATCATTTGATGTAGGTTAAGTTAGACACATTTATCATTTCCAATAATTAGGATAATACTATCACTCTTAAGCTGGCAACTCCCATAGGAACTGCTTCTGATCATAATCTTATTCTCCTAAATTGGGTGAAATTGAGAAAAAGGGGACCTTTTCCTTTTAGATTTGAGGATATGTGGATTAAACACCTGTATTTTAGAAAACTTCTTTCTAGATGGTGGAAGCTTATAATCCAAGGCACCCAATGTTTAGACTTAATTATAAGCTCTTTCATGTCAAAAAAAGAGGTGAGGGATTGGAATAAGTATATCTTTGTGAATGTTTTTGCTCAGAAGAAGCCTATATTTGTTTAATTAGCTGATATCTAGAATAGTATGGCTCGGAGAGATACTACTAAAGAAACTACTCAAGCTGAAAGCATCTTAATTAGGGACAAACAAAACCTTATGATCAAAGAGGAATTATTCTAAAAACAAAAGTCTAGAGTACAATGGCTCAAGGAAGGAGAATGTAATACTAATTTTTCCACATTTTGGCTATGAAACATAGGAAATCTAATGCTATTTATAAATTGAATTTGGAGGATGGTAAGGAGATTACTGAAGATAAATAAATTGGTATTCAGGTTGCTAACTTTTTATAGAATTTGCTATCTGAATAAGTGGTTAATGCTGATAATTTATTGGTTAGAGAGCAGCTCCTCAACAATATCGCTACTTTGATTTTTAAGGAGGACAATGCTGACATATTGAAACCTATTTTTGGAGAGGAGGTCATGGGGGTTATTTTTTCTATGGGCCCCTTCAAACCCCCTGGACCTGATGATTTCCCTCCCATCATTTTCCAAGAATTTTGGGACATTGTGGGGTATGATGTTATTACTACTATCAAAGATTTTTTTAGATAGGGAACCTCCTTAAATAGCTCAATAACACTTTTATTGCTCTTGTTCCAAAGAAACCAAACCCTATGTTGCTTATTGACTATAGGCCTATTAGTTTATGTAATACGGTCTATAAGATATGCACCAAGCTCCTTGTTTTCATATTTCAACCCTTTTTGGATAAAATTATTTCTCCCTCTCAAAAAGGTCTTGTGCTTGGGAGACAGATTTTGGATGTTATTATTTCCACTCATGAAACTATTCATTCTATGGAGAAAAGTCAAGTAGCAGGAATGGATTTCAAACTTGATATTTTTTAAGCCTATGATAGGGTTTCTTGGTAGTTTGTTTTTCACGTCACTACTACCTCCTTAATTATGAGCCTATGATAGGATTTAAAGTCTATGTTCTTAATTTTGTGTTATATTATTCTATTATTATGAATAATCTAAATAATTTCATTGCAAATAAAACTTCAATTTAAATAAATTTTTATATTTATCTCTGATGAAAAGTCTATATTTACATAAAATTATTTTGTACAAAAATAAAACCTTAATTCCACCAAAGTCATTTCTATTTTTGGCTCTCTTTATCATTTTTGTATGCTTGATGCTTATCTATTGGATAAGTATTGAAACTATCATAGCAACACTTGTTATTGATTAGTTTAGCACATGATTTCTTGAAATGTTTAAAATCCATCAAAATACTATCATTTAAGATGTTGCATGTGTTGGAATCATATGTGTTAATGCACTATATGGCTTCCAACATTGGAAATAGAACTAATTTTAGATAGAACAAAATGATTATTATTGAAGCATGTTAGGTTGAACGTTTTTACAAGATAAATTTATTTCCAAGTGAATTTAGTATGTCGAGTTAGCTTGGGAACAAAGGACCATATGTAAAAATGAGTTTTAACCAATTGAATAATTTAATTAAAGAAAGGTATAAAATTTTAGGGCACTCCATGGAATTGTTAATAACTTGGAGTCTTCCTCTTAAATGGTGAGGATATGGTTATATGGAAAATAACCATTACTTCAGCTAAGAAACAAAATAGTTGGGGTAGAGAGTTTCCCTTAACCATCCCTCATGAATCATATTTATAAAGTAAATTTTCAAAGCCTTTCGCATTGATAATATAAAAGGAATGGAAAAGAGGAAACCCTTGCCAAATATACAAAAAATCTAAACCAAAATTCTTATATTAATGGGCATTAATGGTAATAAATGAAGATTAATCAATAAATAGGATATGAAAAAAAATTTAAAATGTTGAGTTATAACCAAAGAGCTTTTGCTATGGTAAGAATGAAGGGATCCACCAAAAAAATTAGAAAATTAAATTTTATAGTAATGTGTCTACAAAAAGTGTTAATAATACCTATGAAGATATAGAACTATAATTTATTAATTAATTTTGATAAAAGTGATTACATTTTAATTTAGATCACTTATAACTAAAATAGAGTTGAAGTCGTATTAACGCATCACCAATCCACCTCACAAGATATAATTTTTATTGGGTTAACTAGGGCTACGTATAAGCCCGATGTGACAATGGTGTAGTAGTAATCCCATTAGAATAATTTGGCCAAATTTGAACCTGAAATAAGAATAATTTAATAGCTAAAAGACATTTAACTATATAGAAAATCTTATATTGAAGTGACATATCGATTAATGTAGAGATAGTTACTAAAGAAACATATATTTTGAGGATTAAATGTAAAATACAACTCAATTGTAATGAAAATTCTATAATAAAATAGGATCTCTATTTATTCAAGTTTCAATTTAGTCTTTAAATTTGATCTCTCTCTCTCTCTCTCTCTCTCTCTCTCTCTCTCTCTCTCTCTCTCTCTCTCTCTCTCTCTCTCTCTCTCTCTCTCTCTCTCTCTCTCTCTCTCTCTCTCTCTCTCTCTCTCTCTCTCTCTCTCTCTCACACACACACACACACACACACACACACACACACAAACACACACACACACACATGTACACACACACACAATTTGAAACCAACAATATTTTAGAAAGTAGCTTAATTTCCTAAAATAAAATCTACTTAGGATCAAATGGTTCTCCTCTAAAAATATTATGAAATAATTTTGAATTCCAAAAGAAGAACAAAAAAAAAATTAGAGACAACCATTGGAGCCCATTTTGACTAAATTAGAAGTGAAATCATGCCAAAATGTTGCCAAACCATCTACGAAGCATAATTTATGTTGGCACTGATTGGGGCTAGGAATAAGCCCTATGTGACTTCCACATAATAGTAAGATTGTTGGGACAATTTAGCCAAACATAAATGTGAAACAAGAATCCTTTAGTTTTAGAAGGACATTTTAAATCACATGTAAAAATCTTATGTTGTGGTGACATGCTAATTAATATAGAGATAATATCATGTTGCTTGTTAAACAAACCTATTCTTTGAAGACATAATTCAATTGTAATTTTGAAAAATAAAATAAAATAAAATTTTGACCAAATAAATGTTTTAAGTATCAAAAGAAAGTGTAGTTTAATTGGTGTAGATAATTATTGTAAATTACAGTGTCATTCCATCCACCAAGTATATATCATATTTTTGACGTTGTGGAGTGCACCCTTGATAGGAGGCTGAGCTCCTATCTTCCACGTGACACAATGTAGACTCCTCACTTTCCTATGGGTCTAACAAAACTGAGGGGAGAATCTTTAGATAAGAGCTAGCTCCCTTTGATGTATCTCTGTGGTCCTAGATTTTCTACTACTAACAATCGGGGGAGCGGGGGTGGGTGAAAAGAGATAAAGATTGCTGAAAACACAACCTAAACTAAAAGGTGATACACCAAAAATGGTTTGATCTACTTAGCTTGAGCCTACACTTTCCACTAAGAATAAGATGGCATACACTTCATTTGATATGAGAAATTTTTCTACATCAGTGAGCTAGGAGTCCTCTGGATATATAGGGAGGAAGAACTACCAGAGGTGTTTTAAGATACACTATGGTGGCCTATTCACATACACCTATACTCTACTATAGACACTTCTGGTAGACCTATAAAAGAAGAAACTTCACAATACACTAGACCTGTTGGAATCATTTTGTGAAAGCATAAAAGAAAATTGACTTAACACAAAACAAAGCTATAGACATATGCAAAAGTGTAAGCTCAAATGGAGGTAAAAATGCTATGTCTTGATTCAAGGTAAAATCTGGTAGAGCTCCACCCTACAAGCCAAGAGATCCCTCTTTCTAAAAATGAGAAGTTTTTAATATATAGAGAAAGAAAGAGGCCTTTTGGCACCCTTTTACAAATGGCCCATGTGTGTTCTGATCATTGGGAAGAGGAAGCCGCTTGATAGATAATGATGTGTTAGCTCCTATTTTGATTTTAGGAATTTAAGATATATTAAATTTCATATGTGAATTAATGGGCCATGTCATTTGTCTGCAAACAAGATCGCTCCTTCAAGGCATTCACATGGTTTATCTGCTCATCAATGCAAAGTGAAGAAAAAAATGGGTCACACCATTCACTATTCGTGCCTCTTGATGACCAATTGGTAGTTACTATGTCAACTGTTGGAGTAACTCCTTGAGTCGACCCCTTCTTTTGCCACTTGGACTATTTTGTCTATTTCTACACTTGGCTCTTTTGCCTCTTCCTAGCTTTGTCTTTTCTGGTTCTTTTGTCCTTCAGGGGCTATCTTCTATTAATTATTTAGCTCTTTGAACTCCCTTCCTGATGGTCTCTTCCTTTTGGCCTTGAGCCTTTAAATTCCTTCAGGCTCATGCCTTTCATTTAAAAATCAATAGCTATTTCATTGCCGTAAAGTTGACATTTGCACACCCGTCGCCACTTGGTCAATTCCTTCAGCCTTTTCTTTGATCCCTTTACAAGTGTTCCCTACCCTCCATAAGAGCATTTGTCCTTCAAGATTTGGGACACTCCCTTGAACCTTTCGATTGAACCGATTGATTGAACCAACAATTGGTTCAATGGTTCAATAGTTCAATGGTTCAATACTGTGTTCTGCTCATTCATTTGACTTCTCAAACCAACCACTTTGAACAAACTGATTGACCCCATTGATTGAACCAACTGATTGAACCAAGTGCTTGAACTAATCGTGTGAACCAACCATTTGAACCAACAATGGGTTCAATGGTTCAATACTTCCAAGTTCAAAGCATTTGAACCAAGTGCTTGAACCAATCGCTTGAACTAACCACTTGAACCAACAATGGTTCTAAGTTCAAAGCGATTGAACCAAATACTTGAACCAAACCTTTGAACGAAGTTGTTGAACTTTGCCGATGAACCTTGTTATTGAACCTTGCCGTTGAACCAAGCCGATGAACTTTGCTAATGAACCAAGCCTTTGAAATTTACCATTGAACCTTGCTGTTTAACTAAGCTAATGAACTTTGTCATTAAACTTTTTTGTTGAAACTTTCCATTGAACCTTGCTGTTGAACTAAGCCAATGAACTTTTTTGATGAACCAAGCTGATGAACTTAACCTTTGAACCAAGCAGTTGAACTTTGTCGATGAACCTTGCCATTGAACCTTGCAATTGAACCTTGCCGTTGAACCAAGATGATGAACTTTGCTGATGAAGCAAGCCTTTGAACTTTGTCATTGAACCTTGCCATTGAACCAAGCTGATGAACTTTGCCAATGAACAAAGCATTGAACCCAAAGCGATGAACCAAAGCTTTGAACCAAAGATGGTTTTAAAGTTTCATGTTCAAAAATTCTTAAAAAAGCTCATCGCATTGGACCCCAACGTCAAAACCATTGAACTGGTTCCTCCTTTCACCAATAGACTTGTGCAAAAATCAAATTTGAAAACTAGCTCAGAATAGCAAGGGAAGGAGATCAATTTTGGCCCTCCAGGGACAAATTGGTTAACACCTATGTAATACCAAACAAGGAAAAAATTAGGTTTGAATCCCAATCATATATGATAAAATGGATACCTCTAAATTCACAACACTGAAATGAAAGTCAAATTATTCATACACCTGATACCCATAAATACTAAAAACACTCTAAAATCAAAATAGTTATCCTTGACATAGAAAAAATAATCCCCAAAAAATATTCCATTGAATCTCTTAAATTTGAAAATATACTTTCCTTTAATTTTAAAACTAAATATATATTAAATTGAAAACAAATAATAATCAGAGATACTAAGTTTTAATTTGAATAAACTACAAAGTATAATGTATTTTAAAAAAGTATTTTCATTTCCTAAAATAAAATACAAACTACTGGTTTTCCAATGAAATGGGTTTCCTTCGCAAACAGAACAGATAACATTATTTCACTTGTATGTTAGCTAAGTGAAGAGATATGTTAGCTAGGAGTGGGTAAAACAAAGATATATGAACATATCATAGCATAAATATAATGACACAAACAAATTTGTATTTTTTTAGGTGGAGGGTCCCTAACAATTGCTTGCTATTTGTATTGCTTTTGGATGTGCCATTTTCCCTACTTTAATGCTAAAAATTGGGGGGTGCATGCATAGAAAATATAAACATATATACGGATAAAGGTCTTGTGGACCATAAAAATTTAATTATGCCTTATTTATATGTGTTATAAAAAATAAATGAAATATAATTGGTTCTAGTATTATTAAATTCATCTAAATTAAGATATGTTAATAGATATTTTTTTATTATATTGATTAATAATTTTATTTTTCATATTATTTTGATTAATAATTTTATTACTTACTCTGTCTATTTTATATTAATATATGAAAAATGAGGCATCAATTTTTTGACTTCTCTAAGCCAAAAACAAAAAAATCGTCTATGTGATGATCAAGTGAGCATCAAATTTTAAATTAAAATTACTAAATAATATTTAAATGAATGTCAAATTTAAGAATCAACACAATTATGAATAACACTCCATCATTACCCTCCCTTTTCACAATTGTAAATTACTTATCAACAAAATTAATTCTTTGAAATAAAATAATAAAAAAGAAAGAAAAATTTAAAAGCATAATTCAATTTATTATGAATTTATGCATTTCAATTGTACTGTAACGTAAATAATCTTAGAGTGTAATGAATAAATGCATTTCAATTAAATTGTAATAATTTGAAAGGATTTAACTAGCTTAAAACTAATGTAAAATCATAAAAAACTTAATTATTTATTTAAAATTAGAGTAAAGGAAAGCTCATAGACATATCTTAAATATTTTCAGATTTGCATGTAGTCATCAAACATTGATAGTGGAATTCAAGGCTTTGTCGCAATACAATAAAACCCTAAAGAATGCATAGCAAACAAAGGACCTTGTCCAAATAGTTTTCAAGATGTTTCTAGGCCTTATAATCATAGTGAATACATTTTTTAGAAGGGGTTAGGTAGGGACAAACATTTTAAATAAATAGATTCATCAAATTGAAGCATCTAAAACCTTGTTTAATTTTCTAGTGGATTTCTCGAGTAAATTTAAAAACTCTTCACCTTCTTCCTAATGAATAATTGCACAATGAAGGTCTCCCTCCTTGGAAAGAATGTAAAGAATCAATTAAAAAAAATTGACTCACTTTCATCTTCTAATTTGAAGCTATGTGGAATTTTGCTTCTCCGCAAGTCCTTTGCTATAGGGGATTTTTAGGTTCATTGGTATTTGGCTCATTTATTTATTTTGATATTATAAATGGTCTTAATAGGTTTGAGTAGCTTGAGTAGCCTTCATTGTGGAGTTCGTTTGATTTGTTTTTGAAGTATGGAAGTTTCTCCTTCTTATTTTAGATACTTGGCAAGTTTGAGATTGATAAGATTCATGATGCCATGATGATTTCCTTGAATTTAAAATGTCATAAAAGTTTCTTTTGAGTAGTGGTATTGGATAAGTTATTAAAAGAAGTTTTAGATGTTGGAATCCAAGGATTCTGATGATGCCTTTTTCCTGCTTCTCTGAGTAGTTCCATGCTGGTGTTTCCTTCATGTGGCTCTAGAATGCTCTGAGATGAGTTTCTTATTACTAATTAGTGTAAATCTTTGAGAATCTTTTGAGATTTCCTTTTTTTGGTCTTCTCTTCTTGTATTTAGATAGTTGACTATGTGATTTGTTTAGTTTTTTGGAGCTTACTTCATGTTTCTTTACTATCTCCTATAAACTTATTTTTATTTATTAGTTGATATGATTGTCAAATATTTTTGAAACATAGAATAATGGCCCTATTTTATTTATTACTCTTTATAAAAAATATGGCCAATTATTTTTTTAATACCTGCCATATAGTAGATGTACCATAACTTTTGAATCTTAAAAATCTTACAAATAATTTGCATGGACATGCATGGTAATTTTGAAATTACAATGCTTTCTCAAGTATTTGAAAAATAGTTATTTGGTTTTCTCTTAAAAATATTTATTCTTAAATATGATTGGTAAAAAAAATGTTGATGTGCCTATTTTCCTTATTCATCACAATATATTTTTAAATTGAAAATTGTATCGTATTTTTAAAAACATTATATTTTTATGAACCTACTTTACTTTGTTAGTTTATCAACTCTAAAAATAAAATCTTGTAGAGTCTTAGGTGTCTCCACCATAGTTCAAAGTACTTATATAATTTTGAATTTTAACTTAGAAAATATGTAATAATTTTTGAAACATATGTTGTAATTAAAATGATGTTTTTTACATGTAGTGTGAAAGAGTGAGAATTATATATTTTATAAAGGTAAATAAAAATATTGTTTAGTTTTTTCGATTAAAGATAATCCCAATAACATGACAGAGCCTGTAAGTCTCAAAAGATAGTATGAGATTCAACCCTATCAATTTTTTTATTCTTTTTACCGGCTAACTTTGAAAAAAAAAAAAAAAAAAAAAAAAATTGAAGTGATTTTTATAAATTATTATATATTTAAAATTTAAAAAGCATATTAAAAAATGCTTAATGCAAATTTTGAAGTATTAATTGTATGATTTACAATAGATTTTGAAAAATATATCATGGAATAAGAACTTTCAGCATTTAATTTAAATATCTGTACATAAAACTTAATAATTGCATTGCATAATTATAAAAATTATGATTTGAAAAAACAAAAAGTTATATTATCAATAACACAATGTTTCATTTACATTCCATGTATAAACTTTTTAATATAAACATATTTTTCAAGTGATTATAAACTCATCATATCGGACATGCTTATATAATTTTTTTAAATGTATATAATAAATTAATTAATTACTTAATTAAACATAGTACATTCCATATCAAAAAATAATAAAAAATATTATACACTTATAATAGGTTAAAAATAAGGGAAAAGGGCATTTATGGTCTGCATGAATGTTAATGTTTTTGGAATCTCCTTGAAAATACATGATTTATAATTTTGAAAATTTATTTAATTTATATTTTTTAATTTGATTAGATTAGGACATGGAGGAGGTTTTGAGCCATAATTATGGCTCTAACACTAGTTCTTAATTCAAATTTTCTTTTGCAATGGGCATGAGCCAATATGTAGACAATGGGAGGAATGGGTGCATGAAAACTATATGCTTGTCATGTTTAAATAAGATAGAAACAAAGCCAAGATCTTTATATTTCTTGACTCAATGAGAATCTAGTCTTTTGATTATAGTCGCAACAAACCAAAAAAAATTGTTACTCTATTAAAAATAGTAGTCATACAATTCATAGTGTGACCACTACAGTCTTAAAAATTTATCCTAATAGCCAACATATTATGTTAATGTATTACAAATATCTTAGTGTATTGTGATAGACATTAAAAAGAATTTAAGGAGAATACTATGATCACTATAGTTTAATTAATAAATATAAAAAAGAAAGAAAGAAAATGAAAAAGAAGATACATATAAGAAAAAAAAAATTATTACATATATTTATTTATGATCGTTTTCACATTTTCACATATAAATGTCTTAGTGTATTTATGATTGGACACATTTTAATTATAAATATCTTAGTGTATTATGATTATATACATTTTAATTAAATTATAACATAAATATATTAGTGTATTTTGAATAAATCTATTTCAATTAAATTGTAATATTTATACATGTTTAACTAACTTAAAATTGATGTGAAACAATAAATCAAACTTAATTTTTAAAAAAAAAATAGAGTAAAGGAGAGCTTATAGATGTATCTTAAATATTTGGAGATTTTGATGTGCTTTTCAAACTTTGATAATGGAAATCAATATTTTATTGTAATATAATAAGAACCTTAATAATGTGTAATGAATAGAGACCTTGTCCAAATCACCATCAAGATGTTTATAGGCCTCATAATCATATTGAGTGCATTTTTGGAAGTGTTAGGCAATGACAAACATTTTATACAAATAGATTCATCAAATGAAGGCCACCAGAATCTTGTTTAATTATCTAGTGGATTTTTTAGGCTAACTTTAGAACTTGACATCTTCTTCCTAATGAAGAATCATAGTATGAAGGTATCCCTCCTTGGGAAGAATGTAAATAATTAATTAAAAATATATTTAACTCATTTTCAACTTCCAATTTCAAATTTTGTGCAATTTTGCTTCTCCTCAAGTCCTTTGCAGTATGGGATTTTTAAGTTCATTGGCATTGGCCTGAATTTTTTTAATATATAAGAAATGGTCTTTATTGGTTTAAGGTGCTTGAGTAGCCTTGCTTTTGGAGCTGTTTTGGTCTGATTTTGATGTAAAGAAGGTTCACCTCCTTAATTTATCCACTTGGCATGTTTGTGATTGAAAATCTTTGTGATACCATGATGATTTTCTTATGTTTAAATGTCGTGAAAGTTTCATTTCGGTAGTGGTCTTGGATAAGTTATTGTACAAATTTTTAGATGTTAGAATCCAAAGTTTTTTATGGGACCTTTTTGCTTCCTTAAGTAGTTTCATACTAGTGTTTTCCTTCATGCATCCCTAGAATGATCTGATATGATTTTATTATTATTAGTTAGTGTAAGTCTTTGAGAAGCTTTTGGGATTTCATTATTTAGTCTTCTCTCTTGAATTTAGCTATTTGATTTTGTGGTTTTTTGGATTCTGGTGGCTTACTTCCTATATCTTTATGATCACGTATAGACTTATTTTAGCTTTCTTGATTGATATGCTTATAAAATCCTTTTATATCATGTGATAAGGGTCCCTTTTCTTACTGTTACTCTCTATCAAAAACATGGTCAATTAATTTTATAGTACCAATCATGTACAGGGTGTGTCATAGCTTTTGAATCCTATAAATAACTTTCATGGGCATGCATGCTATTTTCAAATTACATCGCTTCCACAAGTATTTAAAAAATATTTAATTGGTATTTTATTTAAAATATGTATTCATTAATTTTATTGGTACAATAATGTTGATGTGCCTATTTTCCTTATTCATTAAAATATATTTTTAAATCATAAATGGTAATATATTTTTAGAAAAATTATATTTTCATGAACTTAATTTAATTTGTTGATTTATCCATGATAAAATAAGATCTTGTAGAATTTTAGGTGTCTCCATCATAGTCAAAGTTGCTTAGCTTCACCACTATCAATAAGAGGGGA
>JARHVA010003976.1:0-175000 GCA_037957365.1 Torreya grandis
CTTTAGCTAAAAATGGCTCATCTACTTTCATTGAAAATGTCTTGGGTTTTTTCTTTATTCATTAGCTATAAAAAACTAACTTGGATCATTGAAAAATTGACCCATCTCACTCTATTAGATCCTACTTGTATGAATAAACATTGACCATTGATCTTCTACTAGTTGAGCATGTTATTGACACTTGTCATGCACATATTTTCTCTCATGATCTACTAGCTTCTTTGACCCATGCTCTACATTAGATCTTTCTCATGATTTAATGCAAACTGTTAGATTTGTTGGGACTCATTATTTGAGATTAAATGGCTACTTCATGAGATAAAATTTGATGTCCATGTTCCCATCATTTGACATTTATATGACTATATTTGACTTCCATACTCCCCATAATTTGACATTTTCATGACTTTATTTGACATCTATGTGACCATCAAATTTAAAATATAATGGTTTTTGCTATCTTAAGTTTGACATCTACATTACCATCAAATACATCCATGATACCATAATTGATGTTTATGTGACCATAAATTTTTGAACACCATAGATTTAGTTGTTTGAGGTTTATTTTAATGTTCATGTAAATGTCAAATATGTCCATGTTATCATCAGTAATGTTCATGTGACCTTGACTTTTTAGATTCAAATGGTTTTTTTATCATAGCCTAAATTTTATACTTGCATGCCCATATTTTTATTCTAGATCACAAATTCCCTGGGCTATTTCCTTTGGACCTTTTGTCTAGGAAACTTTTCCCACTGACCTTTTATCTTCATATTTTATGTATTTGAGAAAATTGTTACGAGATTTTCTCTCAAAATAACTCTATCTATGGAAAATTTATCTCAAACAATTATTCTGATAGAAATGACTTTGTTTCAAACAAAATGTCTGAAAGAAATAAGTCTTCAAGAACTTTGTTGCAGCCACTTTTTTCAAAAATAATTTGGTCTTTGGATTTTACAACAAATAAAATGTCCAAAATAATTAATTCTATGGACTTTTGCATTGGAACAATATTCAAGACTTAGCCAAAAATATAAAAAATGTCCCAAGTATCAAAAAAGTTTTTTGAACTTGCAAGCTTTGTTAGTGTAGGTTTTTATTTTTCCCTATTATTTAATTAGGGAATATTATATATTTGTGCATACATGGAGTTTTCCTACATTCATGGGATAGGCTAGCTTATGTGGAGATGTGTGTCATAGATGTGTCATAGGTGTCATAAGAATGTCATAAGTAACTCCTTTGACTGGCTATTCTAGGTATGGGAGTTACTTATCTATTCTTAACACCTTGTCACCACCTTTTGTGGAGGAGTTATAGTTTATTCTTGGGGTGCTTTGACCACCATTTGTGGAGGATTTACTTATTAGCTCTCCTATATGCATTCTTCGCTATGGCCATCTCATGTTAACAAAATATTAGGTTTTCTTCAAATTGTCTATGTAATTGTCTCTTGTTTGATTTCATTTACTTTAGAATTTTGTGGTATTCATTTGCTTCATCCTGTGCAACCACGACTTGTGTATCCTCATTATTTAGACCTTGGTGAATCCTTTGATATGGTATCAGAGCCACCCTGGTAACTGGTTGTCTATTTTGCTATTGCTTTCGTTGAAATCTAGAGCTTTGTTAAGGCATTTTTTTTTGTGAAATTTGAAAATTCTGAGAGATATTGATAGTTCTCCATGCTATTGTTCCTTCCACATACATGCAGGCTTGTGATGATGATCCTCTCAGCACGGTGTTGAAAGTCTCATGGTATTGGAGTTGTTTCTAGGTTTTGTAAGGTTAGATTCTTTGTAGAGATCTTGAAAAATATTGTATGCCCTTCTCTTATGTTTTTTGAATGATCTAGAGAATCAGAAAGGATTTATGAAGATCTAATAATCTTGTTTCTGTCAATCGGCTTGCATATTTTGTGTTTTAATCAGAATTGTAGGTTGTCACATGTCTTTACAATCTCTTGGTAGCTAATTCTACCTTCGCATTCCATTTTTTGGTTGTTGGGGTCATTTTTTTGGGCTAAAGGTGTTTGTTTTACACTAGATCTGCATCTTCTATACATCAGCAAGAAATATGCCTTCTAGGTTTTGTTTGTAGCCTAGAAAAATCATCTAGATAGTTTTTAGTTTTTTACATGAAGACTGTATATTTTGAAGAAATGAACTTTAAAAGCTACAAAAAACCCCCTTTCCATTGATAGTTACAGATTTGAATGTAGTTTTGAAATGCTCTGTTCTTGCTCATATGGACTTTGTTTCTCACAATTTTTTTTATCTTGGCTATCTTTTCATACTTTATGTACTAGTGTAGTCATTTTTTAATTTTAGTGTAGATATTTTTTAGAAATTATAGATTCTCAGTTAGGACACTGTGTAGTCCTCATTTTGGGAACTCTAAAGAGGCATAAATTTTACATAAAACCTCAGATTGAGGTGATTCTTTTTTTGAAAGTGGATTTTTTTTATGTAATTTGAAGTGGTACTATTTATTTTACTAGGGATTGGCCTTAAGTATTATTTTTAGCATATGTTGCTTTTGGGGATCTGTAATAGCATTAAGATCAAGTCTACTTAGTATTTCTTGATGGTGGAAATTGTCAAAAATGCACTACTTTATAAAGTACAAAAATTTGGGTCTCTCAAGATGCATTTTTGGCTGGGTTTGACATCCTATTTGCTTGGGTTATTAACTTGACTTGCACAGATTACTATAAGATGCATTTTTGACTGAGTCCAACATCTTTTGAGTGTGCACTTACATATTTGGGGGGGGGGCTCAACATTTCATGGGGGTGTGATTGTCTTTCAACACTTTGTTTACTTCTATTATCTTTATCCTTTCTACATACTTTCACAAACTTGCAACCAACACAACTTCACCTAAATTTACATTAAAACAGATTCTTTTCAACTTAAACCCCTAATGCCCTTCAACTATCATGAATGGAAGGTTAAAATGTCAATCATTTTTAGAAGCAAAGGGTTGTATAAGATCACCATGGGTACTCAAGTATAACCCAACACTGATGCTGAAAAGGTCAAGTGGTACAACTATAGTGATGAAGCCTATGGATTACTGAGTTTGTTCATGTCTCTAGAACTTCTCTTCCATTTAGAAACCTCCAAGATTCCCAATGACATATGAGACACCCTAAAAACCTTATTTAGGAAGCTTGATGAGATGAGAGGTCATGATCTCAAAAATGAACTCATAAGTCTAAGTCCTATCAACTTTGACACCCTATAGGACTTCCTCACTAAGTTTAAGGCCCTTAGATTGAAATTGAAAGAATTCGGGATAGAGAAGAAACATGACCAACTCATCCTTTCTATTCTCACAAAGTTAGGTCCAAGCTATTTAGTCTTTGTCTCTATTTTCCATGCCATAAAAAGTGCCCTTGGCGCTATATGGAAAATGCCTTCTTTGGATTCATTCATTGCTGACTTGACTAGGGAGCAAGATAAACTAATCCAAATGGGCACAATGAAGTCTACTCAACCTTAATCTTTGATAGCTGGAAATGGTAAGGAGAAGACTTCAACAAAGGAGAAGAAGAAAAAGAATGACCAAGAGAAGAAGAAAGAAAACAAAAATCTTGCCAAAACCAACACTGAGTCTTCCTCTTCCAATAAACCTAAGACGGAGAAGGTTAAGTGTGCCTATTGTATGAAGACAGAGCATGATGAACACAAATGCATGAAAAAACAAATAGATCACCTAACTCATCTTCTAGAGAAGAACAACATAGGTGTTCCTAAGTCCATCAAGTAGAATTCATCTACCCAAGATTCTACAGAGGCAAAAGGCAAGTGTAAGGAGAAAGAAAAGAGCAAGGCCCTTATAGAAACTACAGCTTCTACAACATCATGGGTCATTGATTTGGGTGCTTTTCACCACATGGGCTCTTCACTAGTTGAGTTTTCATCTTTAGAGCCTTGAACAACTTTGTAGGTTTTTATTTTTCCCTATTATTTAATTAGGGAATATTATATATTTGTGCATACATGGAGTTTTCCTAAATTTGTGGGATAGGCTAGCTTATGTGAAGATGTGTGTCATAGATGTGTCATAAGTGTCATAAGAATGTCATAAGTAACTCCTTTGACTGGGTATTCTAGGTATGGGATTTACTTATCTATTCTTAGTGCCTTGTCACCACTTTTTGTGGAGGAGTTATAGTCTATTCTTGGGGTGGTTTGACCACCATTTGTGGAGGAGTTACTAGCTCTCCTATATATATTCTTCATTATGGCCATCTCATGTTAATGGAATATTGGATTTTCTCCAAATTGTCTATGCAATTGTCTCTTGTTTGATTTCATTTACTTTAGCATTTTGTGGTATTCACTTACTTCATCCCGTGCAACCACAACTTGTGCATCCTCATTATTCAGACCTTTGCAAATCGTCTGATAAGCTCTTCTAAACTTGTTATTAAAACTACTTGGACATCATGAAACCTACTTGGTAATTTTATCTGTAATGTAGACCTACTCCTAAAATATCAATCAATCTACACTTTAAGCTAGCTCAAAGTGTTTCAAAAGCTTTACAAAAACATGATATTCCTTAAACCAATCATTCCATCCAAAAATCTATTGAATCCTTACTCCATAATTGATCTTCAAGATACTGCATTGCATTTAGGAAAGTTTGTTGTGTAGGCCAAAAATTGGCTAACATCTTTGGTGACTCAACTGGGTAGCATGCCTTTTATGCTTGAGAACTCATACCATTTACATGACTCTTGACTCATAATCGATAATACATTTATACCATCACTGCAACAAAATTCTTAATTGAAAAGTTTAAATAATTCCAACAAATAAGGAAAGAAACAAACTTTAAATGGAAACTAACCTAATAAAGCAAATGTGCAAATAAAGCACTTATTTGAGAATAAAAAAAATAAACTAGTCTAACTAACCAAGACAAAACATGATCTACCTGGATCAAAAGGGAAATTCCTAAACTCACTCATTCTAAGAGATGACACAAGTTACAAATTAGGGTGTTTATTAAACATAACCTTTGCTGAGTGACTCTTCTTACCTACTAACTCTCTTAGAATCTCCTCAAATTGTCATTAACAATAAACCAGTCACTGACAAAAATTAACTCATCTTACATTGAAAGAAATTTTTCATATCACTTGTCAACTACAACCTTTTCAAGTGATACCTCATCTATGAATTACACTTGAGTGACCTTATCTTTCTTTCCATTTATTTCAAGTTAATCAATCTATTTAACGAGATTTGAATAGTCAACCTAATCTATATCATGATCTTGAATAGGTGACTCTTGATCAAACTTATCGATAACATGTTCTCCAATGGGAAACATATCCTTAAAAACCTCTTCAATATCCTATAGAGATTCAAGATATACCTATCAATCATCCTTATTTATTCATTTTGATCAATTTGAATAGAATTATCTTGAATGGTATCTTGATCTTGCTATATGAAAGGTATCTCAAACTTGTTTATGACTTCAGCTCATACCATTTCATGGATTTCTTCCACATCAAGATCAAACTTCTCCTACACACCTAAGATATATTCTTCAAGATTAGCTAAAAACTCATTCTCAACTTATTCCTCAAGTGAAGGATCAATGAAAAAGTCTTCCTCATATAAATTGAAGCATCATCTTCACACTCTTCAAGAACTTGACTTGCATATGCGACCTCTTTCTCTATCCTCCATAGAATAGGCTTCTCCTAAAGAAGGGAAATGGTGGGAAGGTGATGATATTCATTTACTTGTGAGGGGTTATGAAGCATAGAATGTTAATAATGATCAAATTGTGGGATCTTGAGGGTAATTTAATCATCTAGGGAGTCTTGAAGAGGAGGAAAAAAGAAACTTTTGAAAACCTCTACATTATACTCTTTCCACTTGGCCATCACTTTATCAAAGTTTGAAATCTCTTTGTTTTCATGGAAAATTTGAGATAGAGGTATGCATTGTGAACAAAAGGAACTACAAGAAGGTTTAGTCTCTTGAATAGGCATATGAGTCTACTCTTGATTCCAACTAGGTAGCTCCCTTGGCTCAAATTGAGTATGGTTAAGAACTTCATGAGAGTAAGGAATACAAGAGGGTTCTAAAGATAATTGGTTCAACTCACTTTTTTTCCTCACCCAAACCTCCATATTATCCAATAAAATATTACACAACTCATTCCTCTCTCCTTTGGATCATTGGATACATTTACAAATAACCCATTTACTTCCTCATAATACTATTTTCTTTATTGGCTGCTCTACCTTAGATTGAATTTAGCTTAGATTAAGATTACATAATTAGTTGATTTCTTAGCATTTATAGATTTAGTTCATATATTTTGGCACATCTAGTGGAATTTTCCCTCATCATTTTTGTCCTACATTCATCATAATTGCATTTATAAAGCATTTTTGATTTGATATTTTGATATTTGTATTTATATATGTAGTTAATCTTGCTTGTGAGGCTAGTGTAAGCTACAAGTTATTATTTGACATTTTTTTAGTTGTGTATGCTCAATACATAACTGTGGATTTGGAAACATCAATTATGAAACTATACCCCATAACAACGAAATTGTTTTTTGACCCATTTTTAGTCTCTTTTTCCTAATTTTCTTCACATCATTAGATTTCTATCCACCTTCCAGTTTTATGTTTTCATATTTTTATAATACTCTGATACAATAAAGCTATGAAATCAACAAAAATTTTAGTGAAATCATTGTTTCTAAATATGAATTCATTTTAATTGACTACAAAATTGTTATTTTGAGCAATAAAATTGTCATAGAACCCTAAATTTATCCCTCTATGTTTTTTGTGCTTGTTGTTTCTGTGTTTGTAGGTCTAATAAAAAAATGTTTTGTAGTTGTGAAATCATCCTTTTGAGAAGTGAAATTATTTTTTTGCATAATGAAATCACTTTTTCTGTTAGTGAAATCATTTCTACAGGCTATGGATTCATTGTTTTAACTAAAAAATCATTTTCTATAACTACAAATTTGTCACAAAGTAGTTTTTGTGTTATTTTTGTGGTTTTTATTTGTTCTATTACAAATTTCCTTGTATCAAGCCTAAACAAACATTATAACCATATGTTTTGAAAATTATTTTCAAAGATAAACCACAAAAATTCTAAACAAAAAACCAATTTATTTTATTTCACTAATGTTTTTAATTTCATTTTTCAAAATTTATAGTAATTATATCATATTTCATTTCAAGTTATTTATTTGTAGTTGTATAAATTGAATATGATCTTCCCTTGGCATCATGTTAGTGATTATACTAAATACTTAAAAATAATTCCATAATTTTTTTTTACCAAAGTGGTATTCACATTTGCTTTTTCCTTGGTGTCACATTGGTGATGATACTCAAAAATAAAAAATAAAAACTTACTTTTTTTTTCCTAGAGGATATATTAATCATGGATTTCACCACCCTGTAGTAGGCCAAACCTTATTAACCAATGGAGTATGTAAATTGAGATCCATCTATTTTTATTGCCTAAATAGCTATGTATTTTAAGCATATCATGACACGAGGGGATTTTATGCTTCAATACTTAGGGTTTTAATAGCTACCTCAAAACATGATATCATTGATTGTAAACAAAAAGACAATTTATTTTATTTCACTAATGTTTTTAATTTCATTTTTCAAAATTTATAGTAATTACATCATATTTCATTTCAAGTTATTTATTTGTAGTTGTATAAATTGAATATGATCTTCCCTTGGCATCATGTTAGTGATTATACTAAATACTTATAAACAATTCCATAATTTTTTTTACCAAAGTGGTATTCACATTTGCTTTTTCCTTGGTGTCACATTGGTGATGATACTCAAAAATAAAAAATAAACACTTAATTTTTTTTTTTCCTAGAAGATATATTAATCATGGATTTCACCACCATGTAGTAGGCCAAACCTTATTTACCAATGGAGTATATAAATTGAGATCCATCTTTTTGATTGCCTAAATAGTTATGTATTTTAAGCATATCATGATATGAGGGGATTTTATGCTTCAATACTTAGGGTTTCAATAGCTACCTAAAAACATGATATAATTGATTTTCAACACATTAAGAACCCTACATATATATTTGGAACTTTGGGACAAGACCCAATAGTGTGCATACACTTTATCTATTTATTTTATAGTTTTTCCCCTTATAAAATCTTGTTTAAATCTTAAGACTAAGAAATCCTCTTTTTCCATTTGACTTTGGTGCATTGGTTAGCGATTAACACCAAGAAGTTACCTTCCACACACCCTTGAAACTAGACTCAATGGGCCACGTAAATAATATGATCCTCCATGTTAGTGCCTTGAAATACTATGTGACAACTAAGACTATAGACAATTTAGTGACATCACAAGGCCCAAAAGTTATTCATGACTCTTATCCTAGGTTTTCACCTTTTATGTGCATTACTTGACTATTTAGAATATAAATTTGTTTGTTATTTCCTTAATTTTACCATGAAATGAAAAATACTTGTTTGTAAACAAATTATTTTGAGTTTAACATGATATCATAAATAAGGGCTTTCTCTCTAAAAACTCAAAAGCATTTAGTTGCAATCAAATTTTTAGTCACTTTGTTATTTTGATTTATTAGAGTCTGGTTTCAAGTGTTTTTTGTTTACTGAGTCATGTATTTCATTTAGTTATGTCAACCATTTCAAGATACATGTATATGTTTAATAATCCCTTGATCAATTTGGTCACAAATCCAAATCTAAATAATTCTTGTTTTAACCTAAGGTTCTATCAAACCAATTTTGATTTAAACACATATTTGAATCAACATCAAATCAAGCATCCAATAAATCCAAATATGATTTTGAATATGTATTCATCCTCATCCATCAATCAATAAAATCTAATCTTGAATAGTCACTAAAGTTTACCAATCAACCAATCCAATGTAGACATTAATAACTAAATTTCAAACTTGAATACTCATTCATGCTTACCCATAGATCAACATCCAAATTTTATTTTAAGGATAACATAAAATCAATTTTTTTGATTTGGTAGTCAAAATTATTTGAATTCTTTTTTAATTTATACACCACCCAGAAATCAAAAGTCACCAATCACAAATCAAAATACATTCATAGATCCATATAGTTCTAAACTAAGCACAAATATAAATAAAAATGTTGGTTCAACTTAATCACCACATTTAGATATTTACTTGAATAAAAAACCCATTTATGAATCAAACCCCAAATCAATCAAATCTAAATATATTGCATCCAAATCAATCTTTCAACTCCTACACCCATCAAAACCAACATTTTCAAATTCCCCAAAATCAACCATTTAATTTTACATCTAAGCCATTCCCAAACTTGCACCAAACTACATCAAATCCACATTTGTTCACAAACCTAAAAAATTCGAATCCAAAATTTTTCACAAATCCATCAAATACAAATTTTTTCAAAAGTCTATCTACCTTTACAAATCCACAAAATATAAATAATTTCACCTCCAACATAGATCCACAAATCCATCCTTCTAAAATCAAGCTACCTCTCTAGCCCACTTCATTACTAGGGAATCCAAAAACATTCCACATCAACATCACCCTATAACTAGTGACCCTAATTTCCAAAATAAACCAAGTCTCCCATCTACTTTTTATAGAATTAATTACAACATCCCTCATTACACTATCAAAGAGAATCCAATTTTACCATCCCTTCCATCTAGTATGACTTTACCCCAGAGCTAAAACGAATTCAAAACTCCAAACCTATCAACAACATTATTGTGCCTATTAAGGAAAAAAACACTTCTTTAGGGGAACCTTATGATGTATTATTTAAAAAATTTGTTGCTTCAAAATTAGTCATATTTCCAAAAACTAAATACTTTGAACCAAATGTCCCAAAACTTGAGTGGTATGACCTAAAAAATATTGTAATCTTCACAAAATTGAAGGTCATTCTTTAAAATATTATACAAGATTAAAGCATTATTTTTTTAATATTTGATTGACAATGGGTACATCAAGGTAGAGCCAAGTGTATCCAAAAATGAAAACCATAGCTTGGGGGTATGTCAAGATGTTTTTCTTGAGCTTAATCAATCCACTCAATTTACATGTCAAGGTCATAACATTCCATCTATTTCTCATAAACCTATTTTTGACACATCTATTTTCAAGCAATCCATAGTTGACTAACCCACATTTTACAACCATGGTATACCATCCATTTTTTATGAGCCTATTTTTATTAAAGATCTTATCTTTCACCATAAAGCTATCTTTTATTAAGCTCCCATTATTGACAAAGACCCTATTGTTGACAAAAATCCTATCTTAAATAAAACCTCATTTAACCAACGTAGCCTATCAATCATTGGATAACAACATATATTTAGTTCATTACTTAAGATTATAAATTTACAAAAAAATTTGCATCCTAAATCCATCATTTCCAAATGGTCAATTAAAAAAGTACTTACAAAAAATGCAATTCAGTAGGCACTCCTTATGGTCATCTCTAAACCAAGTTCAAATTTATTATCAAAATCTAATTTAAAATATATTTTGACATTAAGACATGTTAATCATCAAATATAACCACATCAATAGATCAATTTGATAATGTTAGTGAACCTTTTATGGTTATTGAGGAAGTTTGATTTAGAATCGATGCAAGTTCTCTTAGTGGCCTCTATGAGGATCATGCAACATGTTCTCCTTCCATAAGCACTACCCTTCCTTTTCCCATCTAATATAATAACATCACATTTACTACACATGTCAATTAGGACCCACATAAATAGACATAATTGGACTTATTACATGATGGCATATCAGTTGCAACATCTATAAAGATCTAAGAAGATATCTAATTTAGAGAAACACTCCCTAACGAAATATTTTTTGAAGCTCTAGGGTAAAATAAAAATAAAAAATGGTTTAATGGCGGAAACCTCTTTAAAAAACCAGTAGATGAACAAATTATCTCTTCATTTCTTGATGAAGATAATACCAAAAATAATGAAAACATCATGCCAACTAGGAGCAAAACAACATGGAATGATCTTCTAATTATAATCCAAGAATGAATCCTAACTCTTGTGTTACATACTTATTATGTTAATCTATTAGAATGACATTAGAATGAGTTAAATCATAATTTTGAGATCACATTTGATGCACATCACAATAAATTTGAATATTTTGGATTTGCCAAAGAATTAAGGATTGTCAATATAGACCTATCTTATTTTGACTTTTGTAGTATTTAGTGGTTAGTGAGTAGTGGTTGGGTAAGAGATATTATTTTTTGTACATGTGGTGAACTCATTAGTCTGTAGTGTTTAATACTATTTAATAATATTTATTATAACCCTTATAGGGAAAGGGTTCCAAATTCTATGATGATTAGAAGAACTCTTAGATTATTTCTAGAGTTTAAGTTTACTATTAGGCATATTAATGTGGGTCTAATTGATAATGATGTTTTCCTAAGAAAAACTAGAATTACCATAAAACTCTACCAAATAAACTTATATGTGGATGTATTTATTTAACAAGGATTTGCCAATAGGGAAATATACTCTAGATTGTTTACTAATAACTTTTGGTGGGCCCAATAACCTCATTGTAGTCAATTAATATTCAAATTAAATGATATAACTAAAATTGAGATTGAAGATGAAATTGAGTCAGAATGACAAAGATTATCTAGAACTAGTATGGGATAGAAACAAAAAAAAATTATGCTTCTTGTTACCTTCCATTGGTTTTAGATGCCAATGAATCCAAAAAAAAAATTATAAAATCAAAAATTAATAACAAAATAACCTATTGTCTACAAGTATCGTGACACTTGGGGGTAACCCATTTATGATTGCATTTCACATTTACTATATTTCATTACATTTTACCATCATTTACATTTTTTTTTGTATATCAAATGTTATGTTTGGTGATTATTTAGTTGTTAATTCACACAAAACAAACATTTAAAATATCACTTATCATATCATTTCACTTTTCATATCACCCTCTTCTACCATAGAAAACATTCTCAAAGCTAGCATTACATTGGTTCTTGCCTTATTTAATATAATTAGAGTACATATATTTTCCCTACATATTTTTTAAAAAATTATAAAATAATAGCCCATAACCTAGTCTAAAAGCTTATATATGATAGAGTTTCCTCTTATAGTTCCCTCTAAGTGGAAAACATTAGCACACTACAAAAAAGAAATATGGTAAATTTACACACCTAACTTGGTCTTTGGTAATAAGCCCTTAAATCTTATTATTTTTTGTTATCACTTGGATTTTTACCCTTTGAGGAGATGTAAATATTAGATCATCCAAGTGGCATAATAGAATCACCTCTAGGCTTGTGGGAAGCCTAAGGGATGAGGTGAATCTCTAGATAGGGCTAGCTCCCTTGATGCACCACTTTGAATTGCAACTGCTACTAAATATGGGGGTGAAAAAAATAAAGATAACTAAAATAAAACTAACCTAAGGGAGGTGATACACCAAATCTACTGATGAAATCCAACCATATGCATATTACACTTGAAATCAAAGGGCAAACTGAACCTACACTTCTCCAATCTTCATCTTCTCACATCAATGTGACATTGTGAGGTTATGGATGAATGTGAAAGTTAGGAGGACTATACAAGAGAACTATGACAGAAATAGTGAAAATACTAACTTAGTCCATCCTTGACATCTCCTAAAACACTTCACATGCCCTACATGAATAATTTTTCCAATTATAAATAGGATGAAAGAATGGCAAAACATGCTAAGGAATCTATAGTCTTCACTTATGCAAAATCAAACATTCCAAATGAACACACTAAGAAAAATAATGGACAAGGTAAAAATAAATTTATTTATTGATCAAAAGGTATATATTTGATTATGGATTTACCATATTTAGATGGAGCATCCATACAATGGCCATAAATGGATCATTGTTATAGAACTTGTGAGAGAGAGAGGAGAAGAGAGAAGTGAAAGGGTCACAAGGAAACTTGTCAAGATGATCTAATGAGTTAATTTTTTATGTGGAGATAGTATGGGATGAACTAGGAAAGGTTTATAGGTATAAATGCTAATCCAAGTTATAAACCTCATGAAATGTTACAAAAAACTCCCTATTCTAGCTTTAAAAAATTTATTGCATGATTATCCCTCTTTGAATGAAATAAAAATAATTAGGATAAGTTAAAATGATTTTAAATTAAGGGTAAGCCCTTAGGTATGCCTCTACATGAATTGGTTTCATGCTTGGTCCTCTGAAAACCTTTGAATCTGCTATCTATGAAACACTCCACTTTCATTTACCTTACACACTTGGTTCCAAAAAATAGATACATTTATAATGAAAATACATAAAAGTTTGTTAATTACATGTTTCAAGTACCTCCATGGCCTTATAATCATTAGGGACACCTTGAAAGGACATCCACTTGACACACTTCTCCCTAGCTTATCTAATATGACAATTTTGACTGGCTGAGTTAAAGATATTCATTGAGGGAATTAGGATATTTTTATTGGAATAAAATGGACAATAGGGAGTTATTTTAGGTCTTAATATTCTTCCCAAACTTTTTTTCATGTCTTCAATCCTCCTCTAGCCTATAATACACAAAAAATGGTGAAGAAAAGCCTATTTTTTACCCCATCTGTATAGGTCTAGATAATCAAAAGGCATGTGAGAGAGCCTGAGAGAGTCCTATGAAAACATAAAAATATAATATATTCAAATTTTTCCATTAGATTTCATCTCCAACTCCATTTCCTCCATCAGGTCACTATCAAGGGTTTATAAGGGTTTTAGAGTAGTTTTGACCCTTAAGCCTGTTTCATAAAAACATGATGTTGGAGTTTCAGAATAATTAAATAAAATAGTTTTCTAGGACCTTATTAAACTCCTCCAAGATTATTTTTCTCCCATGAATATCCTCCAAGAATATATGAGATCTAAAAGTTACCTTATCAAGCTTGATCTTCCAAGTTTGCATTAGTGTGAGTGGTTTTGAGGTAAAGAGTTTCTCTCTTGATGTTTTATATGCAAAATAAAAGTTATAAAACGTAAATTTTGACCAAAAAATCATGCCTCAATCAACTATATAATCCATCAAGTATCAAAAATTATGATGGACTACCTTTTGGCACTAGGCCTCCTCAAAGCCCAATAGGTCTACTAGGCACCTTGCTAGATTTGGATGTTAGGACTGGTACCTCATAGCTATATTGGTGTATTAATAATTTTCACACCCAATTTGAGTGTATAATACCACTACATAACCTTCCAATAACTTTTATTCATCATCTTCTCTCATTCACCAACTAGACCTACTAGAAACTTACCTAGTTGGATTTTATGCAAGGGGAATTTGGGTTATCTTGATAGGTATAAACTTTATATATGGATTATTATCCATTAATTACCTTATATTAACCTAATTATATTTTTATTAAGGTTAAAAAATTTACACATCAAGTATTTTTCCCATTTTCCACCCATTAGTTTATTTTGCCAAAGTCTGATTTTCCATGATTAGCTAACCTTCGAGACAAAATAGTGAGGTTTATCCCTTATCCCAAAATAAAAAAGATCATTTTAAGAGTTTATAAAAGTAATTATTATTATTTTTAATATATTTTTTGGTTTTATTCAATTATTTAAGTGTCCAACCATCTCCAAATGCCCAAAAAAGGTCTCAAAAACCTTATTTTCCTACATTTTTTCTTCAAATCCACTTAGGAGTCACTCTTCTAGGCTATAAAAATGATAACATTCTACTTAAATTTTTTATAATCCTATAATACTACTCATGAATCTTTAATTTTATCCAAAAAGAAACCTTTTCCTTTGGATTCTTCATATTTGCCTCTTGAGTGACATGTCTTCCTCAAGCAACTGTACAAATTGATGGCTTATGAACAGATAAGAAATGTGGATGATCAACTTGGTAGGATGTTTGGATTATTTTAAAACTATATATCCTATAAAAAATAAATTTTAATTATTTATAACCTTCACCTCTTCCTTAGACAAGTTTATGTTTCCACTTGGCCTGCTAGGTTGTACCCTGTTGTAGGTGTGAACAAGGGTCTTAAAACCTTATAGGTGCCTTGTTTTTCTTCCTTTTGTGACTCATGAAATATTAAAACTTTACATTTAGATGTTAAAATAACTTATATTCCATAAATATTCATCCTTTGGGTTTAAAAATGCATTCCTAGTTCAAACTGGGTACCTTGACTGAGATCTTGAATGATACCCCTACTTTTGGGCCTACCTATAATTGCTCTTTGGTTTGAAAGATAATAAATTTTGATCATAAGGATGTTTTATAAATTTATAAATATTATAATAATCATTTTAAACCATGAACATGACATAACATTCATAAATTCAAGAAATAAACTCTTTTAAGATTGAAACTCCATGTTGGCTATAGGTGCATCTTTTCAAGGCTACATACAGACAGGGTATGCATGGGTGTAAAAATTATGCCTATTTATTATGCTAATTTAGATAATACTTTTTAATTTATACTATTTAAAACTTATTAACCATGAAACCAAGTTTATTTTTTACCCCTTGGAGCTAAAGTCCATTTGAACTCTTTCTTGTAGATATCACTGTCTTAATTTAATACATAAAATGTGGTTTTGTGCTCCTAAAAAACCTATCCTCCTATAATATTATACCCATTGGGATTTTACAATATTTTTTTCCTGATATAGGATATTATATTAAAACCATAATATGTATCCAAAATAATCATAACCTTGTTATAATGTTTTCATAAAACCTTTAAGTTCTCTATTTTCACTTTTTAGGGTAGACAATCCTAAACATAGCCAAGTTGTGTTTTGAAATGGTTCCTCACATCCTTTAGAAAATTTGACACATAATATTAGTTTTAATTTCTCCTTAATCATACCAATTTCCTAAATAAGTATCAATCTACTTCCATCCCTCCATACAAAACTTATGGTTCCCTATTCAACCACCTGTAGGTGGAGTTTTGGTGCATAAATAGTGAGCTAGGTATGAGCAAGATGAAACCTTATATTAATGTGAAATTTGTATGATCACCTTAGGAATTTAAATTAATATTTATAAATTATAATTATTTGTATTACATTTCCACCTCTCCACACATCATCATGATGTCATCAGGGGCATGTAGGTGTGAATTAGGATGTTCTATGCAGGCATGATATGGAATTGGAAAGAATATGTTAAGGAATAACTTTAAAAACCACTAAAATGTATTGGTAAACCTTTAAAAACATTATATTCATAAATAAAAACCTGAAACCATCTCAAACACATATTTCCCAACATGGAACACACCTACATATACATTGAATACAATAGACATGGGCATCTCAACTAAAACTATACATTATGACACCCTCTTGAAAAGTGAGTTAGATTGATAATATAAAAACAATGTAACATAAAAAAAATGAATAAAATTTGATAATTAATTACACATCCTTTGTATCTAACATCACCAATTGGTTCATATGGATTTGATAGAAAAAGAGCAAAACCTATAGGGTGCATGAAACAACTAGAAAAAAGCACATTCAACTTGTTAATAGTGTTTCATAAAGTTCAAACCACAAATATTAAAAATAATTATATTAAAATGAAGGTATATGAGTTTAATAAAACCTATTCAAGGCATTTTTCCTGAAACCCCATGAGTTGTTTGTACCAAGTACAAACCTGCAAGTCACTTTAGTGTGTCCAAAAAGCCAAAAAAGGAACAAAATGGTTTTGTATTATAAATGAAAATTTAATATTATTAAAAACTTATAAATAATATTTGGGAAGCTGAAGAGTCATATTTCAACATTTTCCAAGTGGCACACTTCCCAAGGAGGTTGTACAAGTGCCAAACTCTTCTTTTTCTTTAATAAAACTAACTTTTCTTCTACATAACCTACCATATTTTAGTTTTATCAGTGAATTAATACTTCTTAGGACACATGGGGCATGAAACCATGCTTTTACACCTTAACATTTCCCAATAAACTTGTAAAAAGCTTTAAATGCTTAATTATTTCACTTAAAATGACCTAAACTAATAAAAGGATTAAAAAAATAATTGATGAAGGGCAATATAACATTGAATGCCATCAAATAGCCTATAAATCACCCCATGAAACTCATATTACACCCCATATAGACATATAAAATCATGTTTTTACCTATATGTGCCCCAACTTGATCAAAAAGTCAAATTTGATCAACAGTTTCATGGAGCCAAAACTTGGGGGTAAAATCATTCCAAATAAAATGACATCTTTATTTAAAACTTATGAAACATTAAATTTAAATAGAACATCTCTTTCCTTTCATTTATATTTGGTGTTGAGCCCTTGCATCTCACTAATTGCATGATAATAACATCAAGGGGAGATGACCTTACTCATCTATGTTTAGCCTTTGGTTATAAGCCCATTTGTCTTCCTAGTCACATGAGACTACATGTAGGGGGTTACAATGAAAAGTATTAAATATTAAATCAAAATGTCTCCAAGAAAAAGTTCTTGAAACTGCTTATCTATATGTATATGCTGAAAAGGGTAACTTTATTCCATTTATCAATTTTATTAGGGCCAATTCTCTCTAGGTGCATCCAATAAAGTTAGTATTTTATAAGTTTATCAAGAAGTAAAATTTTCCCTTCGCTGATACGAATTTGGTCACCTTCCTTTTTCATCTTAATTTTTTATTTATGTTTTTCATCTTCACCATTTCATATTTACCCTATTCCCCCTTGCATTCTTTTGCTATAAATTCAAAGTTATATATTGGGTGAACAAAATAAATAAGTCATCACCTGCACAACAATTACTAGCACATTCACAAATATTCATATATATACATCATGTTACATCATTTTCATATATAAAAAATCAAAAATATAAAAGAAAAGCACACCCAACGTCTATATTCACCCTAGTTACTTGTGGGCATTGTGTTTCAACAATCCATTATATATTTCTACATTTATCATTTTTCACTTATTAGTTATTTATCCTCTAACATGCAAAGTTTAGGGTTGATATTCCTACATGTGAACCCACATCCTTGCTGATGGTAGTGGAAAAATAACTTTTACATTTCTTATTTTAAAAATCCAAGAAATAAAATATAATAAAAAACATCTTAAAAAAAATATGTTACACACTTATCTCAACACATCTACCATTCTATCTAACTTACACATCATTCATTCATTCATTCTTGGGTGGGTGACTCATGCATATTTTTCATCCAACACTAAAACATTTCATTAATCACCCACTTTTTCATCACTTACCATATTGGGAGAACTAAATATGGATTGATATCCCCACATGGAATTTATCTAAGGTGGATTATGTAGGTAGGCTTAGAGACATGAAGTTTCTAGGGTTATCTCAAACACCATCTTCCCCATCAGGTAAGCTTATCTTTATGTTTACTCATCTATTACTTAGTACTTAGCCTAGCTCTTGGCTACAACTTTAAATATCTTACTTAGAATGTTAAGTCTTTGCTTACAACCTTTTTTATACTCAATCCTTTGTTTATTTTTATTGTTGTCTTGTTTGTTTTCTATCATTATCCATTAAGTTTATTACATATTCATTTTATATACCTAACCATTAAGTTGGTTATTAATACATTTTATACCTAACCTTTCAAATGGATATTTCCTTTTTTTACTTTGTCCATTGTGATTATTTTTATGCATGTCAATTATTTATCTTTAGAATTACTATTTGTTAGTTTGTTTGTGTATCAGTTTTTTGTTTCATATTGTTTATTCTCAAATCTTAATTATTATTATTATTTATTTTAAAATATTATTTTATGAAATGTTTAATATTATGGTTATGAATTTTCCATATCATGAGGTACTTTTCTTTTACAGCATTCATTATTTATTTAGTTTCATATACCTAAAACATCAACATTCATCATGATTATTCAATATCATTAATGATAATGTGTTTTATGCTTTATTAAAAATTATTTTGATCAAAAACTCTTTATTGTTGGAAATTAAATTCAAGGAAAAAAAACAAAAATAAAGAAGATACATCACATTTATAATCCATAATTAAATCCATTCATACATCACATAATGCATAATCCATCACCGATATGCTTACAAAATTAAAACATGCTAATTTAAATCAAAATGTAGGAAATATAAATAGTGTTAAATATATCCAAATGTCTATCAACCATGAATAAAATTCATATAAATAGACCATAATGTCCATCCACATAGTAAAAAGTATCATAATAATCATGAATATATATATCAAATGTGTCTATACAAAAAGATGCATCTCAAAGTATATATACATTGTTAAACCAATCCATCATCTAAACACTTTGTCATGTCTCATCTTGTCCCTCTAAAGGATTGTCTAGTCTTGGGAATATATCCTCCACATTTTGGTGTGCCCATAGAAGACACATCACACACTATACCTACCCCACTAACCTCTTTGACTAATCAACTATATCGATCTCCATGATGCAAATCATCTCATAGAGTACTCTATAAAATATGATTCCCTCTAATAACGTGGCATAACCTCCCCATATAAGCTCTTATAATATGTGGCTTGATTCATGGGCTTGATCACCATGTATAATGTTATAATCTATTCCTGTCTAGATAGAAATACCCTGACCTATGCTATCTCAGACCTAGTAGTGTCTCTCTCTTATTTTTAAAAGTATATTAGTGATGTATAATATGGGGTTTAAGTCTCCATGTCATGTGTCATAACTATTGTAAACATGCCATCTCTATCATTACCATCAATAACAACCTATAGATTGTCAACCTCAAAATATAATAATTTAATCTTCATAGTCTAGTCCCCCTTCCATCTATCATTACCTATAATCTGGACACCTTCTTGTGTAACCCATCTATCTCCCTACCATGACCTATAATATCCTCATAGAGTCTATCCATAATAGCTTACTCCTCTTGAGATATCAAAATGTGTGAAAAATAAACAAACTACCCTCTATCTATTTAAGTGTCTTATGCTACATCCTCCCCCTCTCTATCCCCTTCACTATCAATCACTGTCAATGGAGTCTCCCCTCCAACCCTCTATTTTGTATCAAAATGCATATATGTATCCACATCTAATCAACACATATCTCACATAAAATCTCCACATCCTCCATCTCTATAATATCAACATCATGAAACTAAATAATCTCCACCACACATCCTCTATCTCATGCTCATGATAATCCCATATCTCCTATAACAACCCTCATAATCTGGTATCACAATCTTGTGACTTGTGTTTTCTAGCTCAAGATGGAAACTATTCTATGTATCCATGTTTTTGGTGGTATATATGTTTTAGTTAATCTCAATGGCCACCTTCAAGATCACCAATATGCATAATCATCCATAACTCCTAAATTAATCACATCTCTCTAATAAGTCCATCTCATAGTTTGCAACTATGACCATCTATCATTAGATCAATGGTCATCCCCCATTATGCTCTCTCACTGATCATGAAAAAATGTGTAGACTAATTAGTATATACTTCCTAACCCTAAACTATCTCATTGCCCTAATTGGGTGATATCTCTCTATGATGTAGTCATGTGTCTTGATAATGTAGCACTGAGTCAACATATAGTCCATGTGTAAGTCATCCTATACCCACTAGAATACAATCTCTTAGTAAGGTCTTTATGTGAGGCAATCATTAGCTAGTTCATCGATATCCCTCCTATAAAACTCTAGATCACCTATATGTGGTTTGTGAGTGCCAATAATCATATGCCACTTGTATGTTAGTGGCTCATCAATAGACTGAGTACTCATGTTCCTAACTAGACTCTCTATAAAAATGTGCTCCTATAATCTTACTTATAGTATTGTCAATGGTCCAATCTCCCTCCAAAATGTATAAGCTATATAATGTAAATCCCTATATAAGTATGTTAATATGTATGGACCCCATGAAAATCATTCACCCATCTCCATCATATCTCCATTCATATCTAATAACCCAATATGACATAATATCTTGATCTTGTCAAGTAGCATAATGCCAATTACAACAACGATAAGCACAATAGTTAAATAATCCATCTCTAATTTAGTACAATAATCCACATCCACTCTTCCCCTCATAATAATAATCATAACATCACCAAAAATCCTATAAAATGTAGTCTCTTATGGACCCCACCCCCATTATACACATCTCACATGTATCAGAATGCCTAAAATATGATAAACATACTCCAATGTGACTCTCATCACTCCTATTAGTAAGTGAAACATAATGGCCTCACTATGCCATTTCTCAGCAAGTTCTATTAGCAATGCCTTATCTACCTAAATATCTAGCATCTATGGAATGTAAAATAAACTCATATCCTATAAAACTTTAAATTCATACTCTATAAAACTAGCCATCTAATTAATTTTACTTAGCATAATATTTAAACAATACCTATGTAAACTAATTCAAAAAAAACCCCAAAAACACTATTAAATCAACATTTTAAATCCAAGTATTCATATGTCATTCTCATACCAATTGTTTGTCTTTTCTTAAAATATTCTCTCTTTAAAATATGTTTTCACTTCTACACTAAGCATTTTTGCTACTAAATTGTGTAATTTCACTATCAATCCAGTCAATTTTGCTTTTATTTATCCATATTCTAGCTTTAAAAAATTTGCCTCTCCTTTTCATGATTTTGTGACCCATTTGGATGATTTTGCTTCCCTATTCTATGATTTTGCAACTACTAAACTATAAAATCATGCTTTTTCATAATTTTTACCCCTAACACAATTTCATGACTTCTAAACTATAAAATCGTGATTTTTCATGATTTCTACCCCTAACACAATTTCACTACTCTATTTTATGAATTCACAACTTTCATTATTGAATTCATAGATAAACCTTCTATGGATTCTTTTTGGTCAAATTTCAGCCTTACTAAATGATTTTTTTTTAAAATAAAATATAACTCACCAGAGGCCCACTCTTATTAGGTCTCTGTAATCTCTTCACTTTCTATGAATAGTGTTTATGGTGTGGAATGAGATACATCTTTTTATCTAAGTCCTCAAAGCGAATCTTTAATCAAATTCTCTTAGCAAATAGTGTTGAAAAATAAATTTTCACAAATTAATTTATATACCTCATTTCTTATATTTATATTCTTACCCAATTTCAAAAAAATTCACCTCATCCCTCCATTCCACTCATTCTTCATCCATTTTGACTTAAAATTTTAGGATACATTAAATCAACCTATTCTATTTTTTTCTCAAAAACTTATAACAATCAATCTCTATAAATTTATCATTATAACTTGAAATTCAACATATTTTTATATTTTAATATCCATAGATTATTATCACTTGGATATATCATTCCCAAAACCACTTAATTTACCCTTTCATCATTATCAAACACTAAGTGTGCAATCTTCAAATGGTAAATATATTGATTTTCAGATCAATACTCTAGTTTTGATTAACTAGGGGCAACCTTTTTACATAATATAAATATTTCAAGTTTGACATAAATTCTACAATAAGTTAATTTATTATTCATATAAATCACTTTGTCACTTTCCTCTTTTCATCAATTTGAAGTGTTTTCCCATTTTATTGTAAAAACTTTTAAGGGGGCATCATCATACTCATTTTCATTCTTTTAAGGTAACTTTCTCCATATTAATCATCATCTCTACTTATTCTAATATTATTAAAAATAGTATTGCTTCAAAAAACTATTTAAAAGAGGGGAAAATTTAGACACATAAATTATATTTAGTGTTGAAATACACCTAAAACCTATTAATAATTCTTCTTAATATAATTCATGACATCTCCTTCCAAATTCAAAAAATTGAATAAATCAAATTAATCGATTGTGCACATGTTTAAATCCTTATTTAAATATAAAATTTAAGTTTTACACCTAACCCAACATATTACACCTTATTATCTCTCACACGATGACTCATACAAACCAAACCCACAACTTCTTCAACCTCATTTGAGTCATCCCCTGAGTTGTCAAAAAGTTTAACTTGTTCTTATTAAATCAGCTAACCATTCCCATACTTCTCTCAGCCATTTGAAATGGTCATAATCCTCATGGATGAGAACTCATTATCCACTATTTATTATTTTTATAATTTAATAAATCCAAATAATCCTCCACCATTGGATCTTTCTCCAAAAAACTATAAATAAACATGAAAACTGTCATTTTCATCCATCTTGACTTATGCTAATGAAGTACTATTCAATTCACAAGAGAATCCAAGTGAATAAAAGTAAATAAAAGCATCCAAATACTAATTTTGCACCAAAATTATACTTTTTATCCTTTGCATTAGAAGATTGAGTAACCACATTATTGAAGAACAAATTAATTTTACATCACAAGGGAGGAAACTAACATATTTAATGTATAAGTTTATGTTTACTATTTTATTTATTTGTTAATCTAACTTAGGTTGAATTTAACTTAGATTAAGATTGTAGAATTAGTTTATATTTTTGAATTTATATATTTAGTTCATACACATTTTTTTCCAAACAAATATGAAATAGAAAGCAATGATTTATTTATCTAGATCCTCTCCTATGTTTTATTTGAAGCTTAATTGTAGGATGATTGCCATAGTGGTTTTTGGAAACAAATTTAAGGTTTTTATAATCCCTCCATGTTTCTATTTTGAAGTGTCATTATAGTACCAATGAAATATCAGTTGGGGGGATGTAATTATGTGTGTTTATCATCCTTCCATATTTCTATTTTATAATTTTAATGTTGTGAGACCAATTACATCATATTTTGGCAAGGAAAATTTACATTTTCATCATTCTTGTTTCATTAAATTATGTGTGTACATAGGTTACGATGACCAATATAACAATATTATTCCTAAGATATTAGATAAAAAAATATTAAAAGTAGATCCATGCATGATTAAATATAGTGACATAACTTAGGGGTATCTATAAATCTATTATATGGTAATCCACACTAAATATGTAGGGGAATAGGGTTTTAAATCCTATGCCTAAGATATAAAATATAAAATCTAAACAATAATAAATATATAATCAATGATGTTAAATAATTATAACCAAAATATTATCAAGTATATAATAATTAAAACACATACAATGAATTGGCGAACAAGGATAACCTAAATCTAAGATTTTAAAAAAATTGAAATAAATAAAATATATAAGTACCATAATGGATCATTGTAATGGAAATTTTATGACTCCTACACTATGAAAAATTATTTGATATAAAGATAAAATATGTAACATTAAAAACACACATGCTACTCTAAAAATAAGCAAAATTGTATGCACCTAAATTTGCTCACCTACATTATTATCACAAACATTATTATTAGTCAACAATGATTCCACTTAATTTAATTTATCTCACTGATATATCCCCCATTCCTAATAATTTATATAATTCCCCCATCAATATTTCATCATTCACTAACCTTATTCTATCCCACCAATCAATTAATTTATCCTAAATCCCTATTATCCCATCTTAATCCCATTTACCTGTTATTTCAGAATTTTAATTCCCAATGGCTTACTTACTAGCCTATGCCTAGTCTCTTCTACACCCTTAGTCCCTAATCACCCACATAATCCCTATATAACCCCCTATATTAAGACTAATTAATCCCTAAGAGGATTCTATATTTGGATTATTTTATAATCCTCTTTATTCTAACCCCTCCTCTTTGGAAGCCTTTAAATCTAGAGGCTTCAAAGGAATTTTAAATTCCTTAGATAATCTTCATCCATTGATCTACATCAACCATATTAAAATCTCCACCATTGATCTCTACCTCCAAAGTCAATTAAATAACTCACTTCCTCAATGAAAGGCCATCTTGTAAATTCATAGAGTCCTCATGCCAAAATAATCCTTCCATCCTTCATCAATAATCTTTTATCATGCCATCATAATGTCAAATTGTTGAGTCTAAAGTAATTCCCATCCCAATAATTTTCATTTTGAATCTATTTAATCATATTTTGGAGAATTTAGCTTTAGGATTTAAATTCTAATTTTGATTATGAATTTAATCTATTGCATTTGGTCTTAATGGCTCTATACTTTACTTAGTGGTTTGAAGTTTGAGTGATTAAATTAGATAGTTTAATCCAATAGATCATTTTGGTGACCATGGTGGAAAAATCCTTCAAAATATAAAAATTTTGCTTCCAAGAGGTGTTTTGTGCTAGATTATAAGATTGATCAATCAAGAAAATATTAGAGTTTTTAAAACTTTTCATGCACAGGGGCAATTTTTGACATTACACTGGTATTCATGATATTGTAGTCATGGTTTTATACTTGTAAGTTATAGTTTTGTGTCAACCATTTAACTTGACTACTAATCATCTCCTCTAACCATGCAAGTTTTTACCTTTTGAAGAAATCTCTAGTCATGAATTATGGGTTTGTTAGGAGAGTCATAGTTTTGTACTTAAAGTTTCAATTTTGTCTAGTCACTAAAAATATGTTTTATAGTTTATTGCAATAATGTGACTTTGAAAGTCATGGTTTTGTCATGTAAATTACAGCTTTGCAATGTTGACTCATGACTTTTTAGGTCCTAGATAGGAGTATTAAATTACTTACTTTACCTAATGAATATCATTTTGTCTAACCCTTGCCTAATCATCCCATGATTCTTATGTGTTTTTCAAAGATTTAACTTTTTGTGTGCAAGATTTCAAGAAGAGAATCACAATCATTCAAGAATATGATCAACAGACCTTAATCCTCAAAATCACTAAATCAAGATTCATGATCCTACCTTGTGAATCATGATATTATAGATAGGAATCATGTTATTGTCATTTTTGAGAAAATCACTAATGGTTGACCTCTATCCTTTAATTTTATAGGTTCTATTTTGATAGTTTCTATTTTGCAAGGGACTCATTATCACACAATCATGCATATAACATCTTATTATCTTTATATTTCCATCCAAACACTCTCTTTTTTTATTTCAGTTAACCATATTGTTATAACAAGGTTTTTTTTATCTCTATGAAAATATTGTTGTGTGTGTGGTAGGGATCAACAAGAAACATGAAAGGCAAGGAGGTCCATAAAAAAGACAAAACCAAAAATACCAACCTTTTAAATTTTTTTCTATCTCTTACAAAACTGTAGATCATGAAATTTTTAGAGTCGTGACTTTGTCCTATATATTAGTTATTTTGCCTAGACATTAATGATTTTATCTTTTTGTAAAAATCTCCCATTTTGAATTTTATTTTATCTACTAGTTTTCACATTTTGGGTTCATAGGGCAGATTTAGGAACAAATATTTTATTGAACCAATTTATATTTTATAAATTATTTTGAATTTTTTTAAATATCCTACCTTAGTGTCATTTATAAAAATTACTATATCAGTTTCACAATCAATTTTTAATCTATAATAATCATTTATAAATAAACATCTTTAGGCATCTGGCTAACATATATAGACATTTGTTTTAATCCAAAATCCAAATTTTGAAGGTTTGTAGTTTATCACAAAACTACTAATATAAATTTATAGAAAATAGAAATTTTGTTAATTCAAGTTGCATATTTGTCTAAATATCATGGTTTTATAAGGGAGCCATCATGGTTAGCTAGCCACTACAAAATCACAACTCGTGATCTAAAATCTTGCATTAGAGTTGTGGTTTTGTATTTTTTGGTTGCAATATTGACCTATGTAATTATGATTTTACACTCATTTTTGGCCTTCAAAATTTTCCTTTTAAGTGAATATTTTAGAGTCTTTTTTTGTAAATTTTGAATCATTTCAAGCCTCTTGCAAGGCCTAGATTTCGTTTGGCATTGGGGGATATTCCCCTTGACCCCACCCCATACCACAACATGAAGTGCACCTAGGGCACTATCCCTAGACCTTGTAAGGGGATTTACCCCTTGAAACTATAAAGGATGTTACCACTTGATGCAACTGGGGGCTACTACCCTTAGCACCTGCATCATGGCCCACTCACCCCAAATAATTTATAAAACCAAATCATGATTTTTTAAGGTATTTTTATTAAGGTCTATTGGACTAACATATTATTTCTTATAAGGGTAATTATATAATCTATTTTGTCTTTTTAACATTATCTTTTATAGGTCATATTTTGGTCTAACATCTTGTCTTATAGGTTTCCCCTCAAGATTATCCATAAAAAACTACTAATCCTTATCTTGTAGGTTACCTATTTTTTAGTGCCACTTGAAAAATATTAACTATGTGCTTACAAATCACCCATCAGAGACTCCATGTGGCACTTTGAAAATAATTTTTAAATCATCTTGATCATTTTGTCTTATATATATATATATATATATATATATATATATATATATATATATAATTTTATCTCTTTGTATTATATATTATTACTTCTTACATATATCACATACTTAATCTTAAATTTGTTAATTAATCTTTTTGGGTCTACCCATTTGTATCCTGAGGGCTACGATGGTGTATGCTCTCCTTGTATCTTTTTAGTGATTCCTAGAGTATAAAAAACACATATAAACCCATTTATTTTATATTTTCTAGGGATCAATGATGTGTATTTTACCACCAAGCACTTAACCAAACTTTATGTTCTGATGGAGTCCAAATATTAGGAGAGATAACATTTGGCACCAAAGCAAAATTTATCATAAATGGTTCCATGGAGTGAGGGGTGTTTAAGCTCCAAGATACAAGGTAGTTACGTAATATCCTATATAGACTTGGGCCCCACTATACATTCACATATATAGGGGATACACCATATACCTAGATTAGGAGCCTTTGGTCATAATAGGTGTACCACTATAGAGTCAATATCAGATCTAAAGTAGCCATCATGTGCAAGTGGGGTGAGAGGGTTTCATAGATTTTATAATAGGTCACCAACCTACAACCTCACCTATGAAGTCATTTTATGGTATGGGTATCAAGTTATAAACCCTTATAAATTTACTAATTTATGATTCATTATTGTGTGTTTTACTAAACCCATGATATTTAAGAGCTAAGTCATCCCTCACCCAAACCTACATACCTATCTAAGAATTTTACACAACCCATCTTATACATCCTCATCCTAACATCCTTTTTATCTTTTATATTATTTCATCTTGTGTATCCTTGTCATCATCCCATTATACATATCATCCTTGTATATACCTCATACTATCTCCCATTTTCCATTTTGTCTTAATCCCTCCCTAGTCTCGCCAAATCTACTTGCCATTAGTCATCACCCCATTCCACTCATATATCTTAATCATCATATTATATATCTTCACCATATTGTACCTATATTTGTTCTCTTATACATCCCTATCCTATCATCCTTTTGTATATATCAATCTCTTATATCCTTATCGCATCCCCCATATTGTCTTCATCCTATCCAAGTCTAACCATTATCCACTCATCCTTGGCTAAATCCCCATCATGTACATCTTGTAAATATTTTATTTCTCTTGTATATCCTTTTAGTCACATCTTATCCTAAGTCTCCCTCATCATCAGTAATATTTGTACCTATCCTAAGCACATTTTGTTTCATCATCTACATCCTATCCTAAGTCCAATCTACCCATAAATCATTTTAGCTTGACCTCATCTTTATTACCCATTCAATCTAACCTTGTCCTAGTTGGATCTTTAGGTCATATATGGTTCCACACCATCCCTATCAACCTTAGTCATTTCATCATCACCTATATATATTTATCCTAATCACATTATCCCATGACCTTCATCACATAATCCCACCTTATCCCATCTTTATAAAATCAATTTAAGGTTTTCATCTAGTCCTTTATCTTTTCATATCATCCTATCATCTTAGTCCATTATCACTCACTGTATCAATTAGATCTCATACGTAATCAATATCCTTCTAGCATCATGCTACTTTTTTTTGTTATAATCTATCAAACCATCATCATCAATCTAGTCTATATCATCTTACCTATTCATAACTATCACCCATCATATTGTCCTCTTACTAGTTTGAATCTAGGATCCCACCAAATCCCTAATCCTTTTGTTAGATTGAGAACAAGGCATTGTTGATATGTCATTAGAACCTATTATACTATCGATCTACAATCTAATCCTAGTCTTTAATCCATTAAGTCCATCGATTCATCTATCATCACCTATCACACTAGCTTAGCCATTTGGACCTACTTTGTTTAATAGACCATCTTTAATCCTTAGTCACCCCCTTCATCATCATCATAATCTATACCCATGGATTAGGACTCAATTTTTGTAGACCAATAAATCCTAGCCAACAAGGATGAAGTCCTTTTATGGGCACTAGATTTAGGTGCTCACCTACCTTTAGACCTTAATCCCATTCACCCCAAAACACCATCTCATAACATATCAAAATTAGTATCATCATTCTTTTATGTAATCAACCTAATCAATCAATACATCACAGAGAATAAGGATGAGTTCTTTTTATGGATATAGAATATGGGTGCCTACTTTCTCAATGATTTTGACCCCATAAACCTCAAGTCACCTCCCAAACAAGTCCACCATCTAACCTTGTCTTCATCCCATCCCCTTCTACCATCCACTCATCTTATCCAAATCCATTTACCCCCAATTCATACACATCCATAGCCAAATACTCCATATACTAATCATAATTGATCACCACTCCCTCATCCTTTATCACCCACCACCATGAAGCTAGAACCCACCCTCATTAACCAATACATAGATGCCAATAAGGATGATATCATTTTGTAGTTACTTACGATGGGTATACCACTTATCAAAGGTTTTAGCCTCCTTAAAGTTATTGTAGCTCCAATACAAACTCCTTTATGTGAGTCACATGTACATCCTCCATCTCCTAGTCATGATCCCTCATCTACCCCTTCTTATGCTAGCAAATGGAATCCTATTCTCACCACCTCTCCTAATACCATTCCACCCACCTAATCACATCAATAACTATCTAATTTAAAGTCCAATTCTTCGACATCTAAGTCACGAAGTGAAGTGTGTCCTTATACCCCCCTTCTTATATCCTAAGAAGCCCTTTTCCAATGACTAATCATCACCAACATGATGGTCTATCTACCCATATAACATCTTGATCCCACCAAGACTAATCTATCATGGCATAAAGCAAACCAATACTATGAATATCATCAAACTTGGGGGAATTCCATTAAACTATGTCAAATTTTTTGAGATTATGTCTAAGATCTCATTAATTATGGTGACATAGTAATTGAGGATGAACTATATGAGTCTTACTCCCTGGGTGAATAAGAAGAGGGATTCCAATATTCCATTCTTGATCATGATCAATCCATTCCCTTTCTAAGCCAATTTTGATACACCATACCCATCTTCTATGATCCCTCCATTATTTACCATTCTTCCATCAACCACAAGTATATTTCCCATATGCCCACTCCCCCTATATCTCATGAAACCTTCCATGGTACTCTATTTTCTCAATCCATTGTTCTTCCACCCTCTCCCTCTCACCCATTACATCAAATAACCTATATTAAGAGGACACTTGTGGATAATCACTCTTACTAAAAACATAAATTTATGTACACCAAGTTGGCATCGAATCCATATACATCAGGATCATGTGAAACACTAGTCTCTGATTTAGATTTCTCCTCAAAAACATCATCCTTAATTAATATTATAGTAGATGATCAGTATGTCTACCTTTTGAAGATACCTCTAATTTTGATGATAATCAATCATTAGACATATCTCTTAATCCTAATCAAGATGATGAAGTCATAATTGAATTCTTGGATGCTTTATCTATTGAATATTTTAAGAGTGGATCTTATCCTACCTTAGATACACATCTTAATGATAATTTTTAGATTTTTGAAGATAAATTCTCTAATGTTGAGGCTAGGGATCCTAGTGACCTTTATGAGGACTATGCTTCCCATTATCCCCTTACTCCATCATAAAAAATCATCATCTACTTCACCTCTATAATCCCTATGTCACACTCCATAATGTTAATAAATAGGAACATGCATCATTATATTCCCCTCTTCATTTAACATCATGCACCCTGAATACACAAATCTAAGACCATATTCAAAAATTAATAAATCAATATCAAATTATATTTAATCCCATAAGTCACAGTCAAGAAAAATCAAATCCTTGGCTTAATCCAAAAGTATCTTCCCTTAGTGAATCCCAATATCAACCACTAAGAGACCATAAAATTAAAAATAATAAATATATATCAAGTCAAAAATCAATTTCCTCTAGTGATGCCCAAAATCTAACACTAGGGAGTGGTTAATATCAAATCCAATTAGTAAATAAATTCAATAACAATAATCATAAGGCTGATCATCCTCTTAATTCTTTGGTCAAATAATTAGTAAAACAAAAGGTCTTAGAACCCTTATTCTCATGACACCAATATAAAAATCCTTTACACCATATCTAATTGTTTATGTAACTATTGAAACCCATTTTTTCTCCCCATCCCATCATATCATTCATGATCGCATCCCTCCTTCCCATCCTAAATCCTATCATCATATTCATGACATCCTCTCATCTATACCATATTTCCAATCCTTAGGAAACATTTTCCCTCATAGGCATTGAAAAGACACCTAATCAAAAAAATTGGAGGACACTAAATCAAGAATCAATACAAGACACCAAAACATTATCTTAACATCAGATATCTCTAGAATAGGTGTCAGTTAAAGATCAAAACAATGTTGACATCTTATATATTGCCCTTCTCCAATAAATTGAGATGCCCAAAAATAGAAATAATACCAAATAAATAAATAAATAATTAAAAATCATTTATACAATGGTGAAAACAAGTCTTATAGCACCTTGGGCAAGTAACATGATGAAAACTAGTCTTCAACATCATGGTAAAATAATTTATTGTCCGCATTATACCTCATCACTTGGAGGGAAAATCTATCCATTTTGTATTCATCCATATCTATCTTATCCATTGTCTATTCCATCCATCCATTATATTTACCAACCATCCATACTCATGTATCCTATTATGTCCATCCTTCCTTCTTGTCTTCACCTTCATAAAGAAGTAGGTGTCATGAGAAATTTTTTGCAATTAGCTTGGCATATCCTCCAATGGACACTCAGGAAACTAGCTATCTGGTTCCTTCATGATGTGGTTATTGTCAATCCTTAGTCCCTTCTTCCTTGGTAATCATCCCCTTTTTTTCATCACCCTAATCCTTCCTAGCCATCTTCATCCTAGTTTTTGGGCTTGGTATTCCCTTTGCTAGTAACCCCATTTGTATATTGTACATACATATCCCAAAAATCACTAAACATTGAAATATGTCAAAAATCCCACAAATCATAAAATCTAAAAAAATAAAAATAGTCTATTGAGTCTTATCTTATGCATTTTCCTTATTCCATATCGAATATGCCTTAAAATCAAATAACTATCCTATTATCCATATCCCCATCCCAAACACTACCTCATATCCATCTCTTATTTTATCTTAGAACCAAATTAAAGTGGTCACCCATCTCTCCATTTATTCATCATCATCCTTTTTGACACAGGGATTATCAACATACATAACCTTTTCAAATAATTGAGTCTTGTACCCATAACTAATTTATCATTTCTTCTTCATACCTAAAACCCATGTAATCCCTTTTTGCTAGTATGAAAGGTATATGATCCCATCACCTCTTTGTAAATTCCTCTCCATACCTAGTTCCCATCCAATCACTTTATTTCTAGTATGGAAGGCATTTGATCCCATCATCTCCTAATATTTTTTTAGATTATAATCTTGTAAGGTTTTACCTTTTAGTAATCCTTCATCATCTTCACATCTATATCCTCATCCACATTCTTATCCTAATCTTAGTCTCTCATCCAAGTCCATACCTTTATCCAAATAATTAGTCAATTCTTATCATCATCATTAGTCATCCTATCAACATCAAAGTCTATCCTTATTACACAATCACATCTTGATCATCCTATTCCAATGTATCACCCAATCACTCATCCCATCATTAGAACAAGACATAATGAAACTACATGTAACTACTTTTGTGTGTTATTTGTTTGAATTATTTACATCATGAATATATCTTATTTATGTTATGTTTAATTTACATCATGTCTCATTTCATCTATTTGTAAATTAATGAGGAGGCTATGAGGTTACCAAAGATAAAATAATGCTTATAAGTGCCCTCACTGATGTAGAGTCACTATTTACCCTTGTACTTTGTCACGATGTCCTCTTGGTAATTATTATATCATGGGGTGCACTACCAAAGTTCCATATTTAATGGATTTATTAGAATATGATGAACCTTATGATAGTTTTGATGGCTTGATCATTCACACCTTGATCATTTCTCTAATTTTCTAACTATCCTTATTTCTCATCACTACTGCAATCCTCTTGACCCATTCAACTAACATCCGATCTTTTATCCTCATCCCATCATATGAGTCATATCTTCTAATCACTAAAATCATCCTATAATCACTAAAATCATTCTCTAATCACCAAGCATCATCCTCATCATTAATACCTTAATCAATCATTGTCATTCATCCTTTAGTCTAAACTATAATAACCCGAGGTGTTATAAGACTATGTAGGTAGCACTTGGACACTTTTTAGTACCCAAAAATAGCTTGACCACTATATACTTTATCCTTATCATCTATTAACATTGATCTAATCATATACTATTCCCTATATTTTAGTCAATACATCATATTATTTCTCCTCTATCATCATCTACATCATATTGATTGATTTAGCCTTGAGCTACACCCATCATTAATCTCATCAAATCAATCTTATCCTAGCTTGTTTATCTCCCTTACATGCATCCTTAATTTGGATACATCTAAATCTTGTATCCTTTTAATCTTATCATCATCAAGTTATGGTTGATTCCCCTTTGGGATGTGTCGATAACCATGACACCCATCATATTTATTTCCTATGCATGTGTCTTTGCTAGGGGCATCATCAGTTTATAGCTCACTGCTTTAGTTGATGATCTTCTTCATCTTAGATCTCATACTTAGAATCTCATCCCCTCATTTATCCATTACATCCCACCCCTTGTTTATTATTTTGAGTGGCCATCCATCTCATTCTTCTCTAAATATCCCCTCAAGGGGGCTCATATACATTAACATCTTTCATTAACATCTTTCATTAACATTAATTCATGAAATGGTTTTTATTTGAAAGACTATTACTCCTCCCACTTCAATCCACTCTCAATCCCATTTAAAATAGGGGTGAAATGTATGCACCTAAATTCACTTGCCTACATTATTGTAACTAATATTCCTATAAATTGACACTAATTTCACTTAATTTAATTTATCCCACTAATATATCCTCATTCCTAGTCATTTATCTAATGTCCCCTATAAATATTTCACCATTCACTAACCTTATTCTATCCCACTAATCAATTAATTTATCTTAAATAGATATTATCCCATCTTAATCCCATTTACCTATTATTTAGTAATTTTAATTCTTAATGACCCACCTTATAGCCTATGCTTAGGTTCTCCTACACCCATAATACCTAATTGACAACCTAATACATATCTAATCCCATATCCTAAGCCTAATTAATCCCTAAGAGGATTATATAATTGGAGGATTCTATAATCCTGTTTATTCTAACCCATCCTCTTTAGAAGCCTCTAAATCTAGAGGCTTTCAAGGAATTTTAATTTCCTTGGATAATCCTCATCCATTGATCTCCCTCAACCAACTTTAAATCTCCATCACTGATCTTTCCCTCTAAAATATATTTAAACAATTCACTTCATCCATGAAAGGCCATTTTTTAAATTCATAGAGTCCTCATGCCAAAATAATCTTTGCATCCTTCATCAAAAATCTATCATCATGCCATCATAATGTTAAATTGCTTAGTCTAAGGTAATTACCATCCCAATCCTTTTCATTTTTCATATATTTAATGATGGTTTGGAGCATTTAGATTTTATGATTTAAAATTTTATTTTGGATTGTGAATTTTATGTATTTCATTGTGTCTTAATGGCTCTATACTTTACTTAGTGGTTTGAAGTTTGAGTGATTAAATTAGATAATTTAATCTGATAGATCAAATTTTAGGCTACAAAAACAAATATATCTACTAAGTAAATAAAATTAAAGTGAATATGGATAAAGATACTCACCTTTGATTGACTTGTTAATGTATCAATATCCCTCTTGGATCAAGTGGAACTTGTAAGGAGATGTTGGTGAATACCTAAAATGGAAATGATAAATGCCTAGATGCCCTTAGTTTGGAATACAAAAAACTATGTGGCATCTCCTTAGTTCAATTCTTCCTATTGATATTCAAAGACCTTGAGAAATACTTGATCTCAATAGAAATAATAATTTATCCTCTACTCTTTTTAATAATTAAATGTTGAAATATTAATGCAGTAAATGAAAATGAGTGTTGTGTGTCTTTAGAATGAAAAATATGATCCATATATATATATATATATATATATATATATATATATATATATATGGATTTAGACAAAAAAATCACTTGAAACTCAAATCCAATGGTTTTGGCCATGGAGATATAGTAGAATGGTAAATTATGACCTATTAATATATTTATAATCTTGATATAATATAAAATATATATGAAAAAATAAAACTCTATCAATCAGTTTGATATAGACTATATAAACTAGGTTGATTCACTAGGAAACATAAGGTGGATATGAAAATTTGACATAAGGAAATGGAGAAGGAATAAGGAGAGAGAATCAAAGGAGGTTAGATTGATAGTAATGAAGGTATGAAAAAATAATATGCAAACATATCTCAAAAAGTACCATGAGTCTACCCCAACCTTTTTTCGGTGCACTCCTTTAGACATGCACTCATGGATATTGATGCTTGAACTAGTCCTTCTAGGTAAATTTCAATAAAATATAAAGAAGAAAAATATCAGGTTTATACATATGCTCTATCCATATCTCATCAAATGTCACAATGGTGTAATTCAAGGACGGTGCTTTGGAAAAGATACATAGAAACATAAAAATAAATACTGATAAATGAAGAACTAAAAGTAATAAATACATACCTTGATTTACTATTCCACTTAAATGATGCATGTAAATACCTTAGCCTTGATAGTGGTGGGTATAGAAACTACATTTGAAACCCTAAAGATACAAGGCTAAAAGTGGATTAAAATAAATACTTGAATTTAGGATAGTCAATAAATGGAATTAAATAAAAAAATATTATAAAGATATATAAAACCTATAAAATTGGTAAGCCAATAATGCCAAAGATAAACCAAAACAAATTTACTCAAGGATGAAGATGATGACAAAGGGAATTACCTAAACTAAAACATCAAGATAAATTAGAACAAAAAATCCTAAGGAAATAGGTAACTAAGTGATATAAACTAAAACATGAAAAGTATAAATGGGACTAGAAAACCTAGATAAAGTGAACTAAAAACTCAAGGTCCCAAATATAAGTAAGATAAATCCTATAAATGTAAGATAAAGACTAAGAGAGTATTTTGTAGCAACTCAAAAATGAAAATTATATTAAAAAATTGAAAGATATAATGCTACAATAATGCTAATATGTTTGAAATAAATGAAGAATAAGAAATATATAATATTGGAGAGATTTAGAAAAAAAAATATTTGTCAATGGGGAATAATGGATGGATGGAAATGAGGGAATCACCAAGGTAAAAACATAGTATTTATTAGAAACAAGAAAATCTAATAAGCTCAAAAATTCAAGGTGTTTTCAAATTCAATGGCCCTAAATAACCCCACCTAGCAATCATAAACTTGGGATAACTAATAATGTATTAATAGCTTCCCATAAATGAAATTATGCATGGAAACTTTAAAAGGGTCTTTCATTCTCATGATGTGTTCCCCATTCCTTATGACCCTTTACAAAGTAGTCAGTAGACTATGAGGATTGGACACTTGTGTCAAAAAGTAGTGAAATAAAAATTTAATAAATAAAATACCTCATATTATAGTCTATTATCATACACCCAAATGGAACTTATCTCTATTATGAGTCAAACTATATATTTTGAGCTTTGACTAGAATTTGGTTGCTAAAGATAGGATAAAATGTATTTTGGCTTGATATAAATTTTAATAAATTTTATTTTTTCTTATGATGTTTTTCAAATATTTAATATTTATATTTTTTGCTTATCCATATGAATTCAAAACAATAATCATGGGTGCTAAATATGAGTAACACAATAGAGTCTACACCAAGCAGTTAAATAGGATAACTTGAAGATCAATAATCTTAGATACTTCTAGACTTAAATATTAGAAATTTTTTATATATTGAAACTAACCTTGGTGATCCAATAAGAAGGTGTAAATTATGAAAAACATATAATGAATGAAGGACAATTAGGTTTCACTGATTATAAAAAATGTATAAATGGAGATGTTACAATGACAAGTATGCCAAGACTATTATTGATAATTTTTACCTCATAGGTCAAATTATACCCCCTACCACATCAAAATATAATTTTCATGTTTTTTGTCATATTTATTGTTGTGTTTTTCTTATAATTTCATACAAATGGTCATCCCAAACCTTGATTAGCAGAGTTTAAGGTAGATTTGATGAAATTAATGTTTTGATCATCATGTCCACATGCTTGTCTAGACACCTCTTGACCAGTTTCTAGTTGTATAAAGAGATGAAAAGAGTAAAAAATATCCTAATAGGCCTCATGTATTGTTTAAAATTAATCCCATGTCGTATAATTGATCAAACTAGTTAGTGACATGTTCAACTAACTTCATGACCCAGTTGACTATGTTTTAGGTCATTTTCTTGATTTTGGAGCAGGTTTTACATTGAATGAAAATATAAAATCATATGAATGACATGGGTTAATTTTTAAGGCATGAAAAGGTATAGTGGTTACATTTTTTTAGTAATTTTCAATAGGCTTCTCAAGTATTTTTAGTAGTTTTTGTGCTAAAAAGGCCTATTTTGACGAAATTCATACAGGCTTATAAGGAGAAATTAATATTAAAGAATATTAAGGACCTTATTTATCCATGAAAAATTAAAATAAATTATTTTTAAGTAGTTTTAGGTGTTATAATGAATAAAAATGACCTATCTCCCATATCGATCTCCTTGGCAGCTTTAGGAAGGCCATCAATTTTTACTCAGTATAGGTAGGAGATAGAGAGAGAGAGATTCAAGTCCAATGATATTAAAAAAAAATATGGAAAATAATGAGATTAAATTTTGTGTCATTTCTTAAAGATTAATCCCCCCTTCTTTATGAACAATAACGAAGAGTATAGGGGGGTCTAAATGGCCTATTCATCTAGACATAGTCTAGGTTTTCATCTATTTCTTAAATTTAGGATTAGATGGGTAATAAAGGTTATAGTGAGGATATTTTAGGGTAAAATATGACCTCTTACATGTTTATTCATCAGGTAAATACTTATAAGAATGTACATATGACAAAAAATTAGTTTCCTATAGTGTCCTTATGACTAGTTTATTTGATCAGTTTTTGAGCATGACTAAAAAGCCATATTGAGCTATACCCCATGAAGGATTATAAAAAATTATTACCATAAATTAAAAAAAATCAAAATATTACCTTTTTTCACATTGATGTAGAGTGTGGGCTCCCTAGCACTTTTGCTAAAGTCATTGCTCATCAAGTAAGAGTCCATATAGATGTACCATGCTCTTGAGGCTTGTTTGAGCCCATAAAAAACATTTTTCATACTATATACCTTGTTTTCATGATATAAAATTTCATATATAGGTGGTTTTCCCACATAAACATTTTATTATATCACTCCATTAGAGAAGGTTGACTTGACATGCATTTGATGCACCTTCTACTTGTGTTGAGAAATAATGACTATGATCATCCTTAACATTTATAACCACACATAGGTGTATGTTTAAAGTCATAAGAGTTTATAAAACACCTGGTGGCACCAATTTTAAGGGATATCTCAGATATTGGTGCTAATCTTAGTGATTCAAGTGTTGAATTCACTCTATAGATCACTTGGTGACTCCAATAATTCCTAGTTCATAGATATCAACTTTTCATATTTATACCAAGACACACGATATCATCTTCAAGAGGTGTTGATTTTCATTTGATTGAGATGATTTTACCCTACATAAAAATAATATTTAGAGCATACATGTATCTATTTAGGGTAACTAGTGATTCAAGCCAATTTTTCTTAAGAGATAGGTCTACCCCTCCTTTTGGTAGGTTTTCCCAACCTAGAATAGGATTATTCCCCATCTGATTCATGGTTGCTTATATAAATTAAACCTTTGTTCAATTTAATGGAGGTATCCCATTTATCCTTGACTAGTATGATGATATTATTGTATCTTCTCTCAAAACCATAACCTACTTTACTAGAGAAAATTATACTACCTTAATAGAGGACATATAAGACATAACACATATTTATTTAATCCATAACATGACTGAAGACAACATTATAGTATGAATCCTTACCTATTATTTAAAAGGGAAGTCTTTCTAATGGTACTGAGGTCTGACACCAATTTTTCACACATTTAGGATGAGTTAGGCATGATACTATGTACATATCTTGAAGAAAAGAGTGACCACCTATCATTAACATAGAAGCTCAAAAACATCAAAAGGGATCCACATGAGTGAATGTTTGAATTCAAATTTAGATTGTAGAGGACTTGGGATTGATTTTCACTCCTGGTAAGGCTAAATTCTAACACTAAGTTCTTATATTTTTTGAGAGCATTGAATAATGATGTGGTTGTAATAATCTAATCTATAAGAGGTATAGTGTTACTAGATGCATATAATGTTATTATATACATTAAAAACTAAATTATTTAAGTAAATTATGCACATATCCCTTATACCCTTGTATCTTGAATCACCATGTATAATTTCACCTACCTTGCTTCCCATTCAAACTCTAGCCCCTGTTTATCTTATTATCAGCCTACCAATTCCATCTTGTTGCCCTTGAGTGAGATGTATAAATTCAAATACCTATGGATAAATCAAGAGGCAAAAATCATAACATTTTAGGCCTTACCAACCCTTCAAAAATTAATATTAATGAAACAAACATCCCTACCAACATGGTGTGCAGACTGAAAACTAGCTCACATATAATATATTTCACTATGAACCAAATTATAACACTATGAGAACCACCAAAAATCTCATGCATGTGTAGAATAGTATGGCACATGATTGTGAATCATGTTATCCATGCAATCAATTGTATGATCAGGTTATGTGCATAAATGGAGTGATGAATGAGGAACCTATGATGTAAAGTTTTCCACCATGTTAAGAGCATCCATATACTTCATATCAATAAAGGGATGAACCATTGACATAAATAAAAGAGTAAGGTGGATCCACCTTCCTAAACTGGTAGGAGGGTGACTTCAATTATATGAGTTAGAGTGAAGTACTAAGCATAAGAAGTAACCTAGCTGATTTTAATACAAGACTCAAAAATAGAGCTTCAAAAAGAGAGTTGTCTCCTTTATCACCCTCAACCTCCATGACCCATGTTCCACACATGGATATGTAAGGTAGAGTACCCACAAAATGTTTCCAAGCATGCACAAAAATGACTACAAAAAGAGAGTCAACCCCAAGTTGGTCAATAGGTGTGAGAGAAGGTAATTGCTCAAAAGTCATAGATTGAAGGGACTCAAATCCCCTTTAGCAAAATTAAGTATATAAATAAGACTATCCTAAATGTTACCATATGGGATTATCTTACAATTTTTTCTTAAAGGAATTTATTTTTGTATGCCCTAAGGAGCTCCCAATCTCATGAGCCATCACATATTGTGCCTATTACACCCATTATTCTATGTCAACTAGAGGAAGAGGTACATATAAATATAAAATTACTCCTATTATACATTTATTTGATTATTGGTGAGCATTTCATACATAATTATATGATATATTTAGGCATGATCAACTCAGTAATGTAGAACTAAATAATAGACATGTTAGGCATAGTGTACTCTCCCATCTCAAAAGGGGTCATTCAATTAGATGGAATAATGTTTAAAACTATGAGAATTATCAAGGATCTGAGTCTCACTCTACATTCATGTCTGAGCCTTTCCATTATGTAGGACATTATAATCATTGACTTATCCCATTACTTTTTTATATAATTCTCTTGAGATTTCATTACAAATGTGGGTGGATATCTATCATTGGATTGGTCACACATGCTAATTAAGACCAGATGTGGGACTAAGGTGATCATCAAGGTTGAAAATTTTCAAATAATTACATAGATCCATACACTCTTATCTTGGTGGATATGAATTGAACATTCTTTGACTAAGAGGATACTTTAATTCTTCATAAGATTGCCACACTTATTGAGGTAATTCTAGATAACATGCTTGATAAATTAGTATATGAGCATTGTGACTTTAACCCATAAAATAACACATAGGAAATATGGATAGGCACATACTACATTATCAATTAGTAAACCTTGTTGTCTTACCTTGTAAAGGTGCAAGAGGACCTCGAAGTGGTTAAAAAATTAAAAATGTTGTAGGAGCTCATTTTATAATGGTCTCCCCTCAAAAGGAGAAATATTTCCATGCTTTTAGATTGAAGTTTGGATACACAAATAATGTTTTCAAAAATGAGGCACTAATATGGGGTCTCTAATTGGTATATAAGAAAATAATCAAGGTGCTAAAATATTTTTGAGACAATAAATTGGTGGTAAACTAGGTTAGGGCATAAAACATGTCCAAAAATAGTCTTCTAAGAGCCTACAAACCTAGGGCATGGTACATAATCAATGTTTTCAAAATCCATTCCATACCAAGGTTGTATAATGATGATTCCTATAAGATCATAATTATGGGTGCATAGTATGACCTCTATTTTAGTATAAGGAATGATTTTGTGTGTATCATAAACACATTAGTCAGATTAGTAATCTAGCAATTGGTAGGTGTTTGAGAGTGATAAAAAATTTGTCAACTTCCTATAAGATGAAGTTGAGATATGTGCCAATAATAACCTATAGCTCCAAACTCAATATGAGGACAATATAATTCAACTAAAGGGAAATAAGTTGCCTAAAGGGCAAGTCAATCTTGAAATCATCTTCAATTCTTATGACTAGCAAAATGATGAGAGGAAAAATGTTATGGTTAAGGAGTAAATATTCAAGTGGGTGGTCATTTATTATGATAATCTCTTGAAAGATAGTAAGGTATTTTTCCCATATGAAGTCAAAGAATTCATTAAATTAAGAAAAAGATATGATGATATATGTGTATGTAACTACCAAAAATTCAAAGGCTTTGATCCAAGTTTAGTAGAACATACAATTGAGCTTGACCCTAATACCAGACCAACCAAGTAGAAGCAAAGGCCAAATTATCCTAATATTTGTAACTTAATTAGTAAGGATATCTCAAATCTCATTTAGGATGACATAATATTTCTAATAAGGCATTTCTCATGGGTGGCCAATCTAGTCATAGTGTGAAATAAGAATGGAGAGATCTAATTTTACATAGACTTTGGAGACCTAAACAAATCCTTCATCAAATATCACTACCCCTTATGCCAATGGAGCAAATTTTTTAAATAGTTGTAGGTTTAGAAAGGTTTTATCTGAATGATTATTCAAGTTATAACTAGGTACTTGTGTGAGAGCGTAATCAATTTATAATAACATTCACCACTAAGTGAGGAAAATTTGCATACCAAATCATGCCCTTTGGTTTGACAAATGTAGGATCTACATTCTATATGGAAATGGATATGGAATTAAAGGGACTCCTCAATGATATCATATTGGGTTATCTTTATGATATAGCTATTTTTTCAATTGATGTAGTGGATCATTTGGGTCACCTAGAGTAAGTCTTTGAAAAATACTAAGAGTTTAGGATCTCTTTGAACCCAATAAATTGAATATTCGTAGTGTATGAAGGCCAAATTATGGGAAACATTATCTCCAAATAGGGACTCACCATTGATTCTCCTCAAATTATGGCCCCACTAAAATCTATCATATTTATTTTTCCTCTAATCCTCCACTATTTCATTCTCTGAGGTTAGGACCTCAAAATCCCTTGAATGTGCTTCCTAAGAATCCTCTACCTCTAATCTAGGATAATCAACCTCACTGGCTGAGTTTTATCACACCAAGTTATGTACACATCCAGGGCACACACACACAATATATATATATATATATATCTTAAATAATATAGTGTATGCCTAAATTAAAATAAAATAAATAGTTCATATTTTTATAAAAAATTAAAATGTCCAAGAAAAGTGCATGTGAATAAAAATACCCTACACTACCTATTAAATAAAATTTTAATGACAATAATACATTAAATATTGAATTTTAAATGTAAGTACACTTCATTAAAATATAAATAAATATCAAAATTATAATTGTATATTTACTATCATCTCTCAAATATATCTATAATGTATACATGAAATTGAAACTCCTCTTGAAGGGGAAAATGGAACTTTATCAGACAATAAACATGGGCCAATTGACTAGATGGTATAAAGTGATGTAAATTTATAAGATGGACTTAAAAACCTAAAACATAGAAACAAATGCCTGATTGGGATAATTAAACATTGAAATATGTGAAACTTGATGAGGTTGGGAAAATAGGCACAAGAAGTGTATATGTATATGCATCACAATTAGACATTTTACTTGAATAAATTCAATATAGAATTGAAAAAAACACTTTGAATGATTGACTAAAATAATAATTCAATGTTGTGTTTGATTCATAACCAATATCTTTCAAATAGGTTGAGATGCTTGAATATTGGAAAAAAACCAGGAAATATAAGTATAATGCATTAGTCAAAAATAGGACTTAGAAATTGGTTGATCCTTCATATGAATGTAAAATGATTGGTTAAAAGTGGTTATAATATAAAAAATACAAGGATAATGGCTCATGTGAAAATTATAGAGTAAGGTTTGTTGTAAATGGGTATGTTTAAAAAGAAGGAATTGATTGCAATGAAACCTTTACACCTACAACAAAATTGACTACCATTCAAACCATGTTGGATTTTAAAGACCATAACAAATGGAAATTTCACCAAATGGACATCAAAACTGCATCCTTGAATGGTGACCTCAAAAAAACTATATATATGACACAACCTAAATGCTTTTTAGTAAATAAACAAGATCACAAAGTGTACAAACTAGAAAAATGTTATATTGTTTGAATTACTCCCCTTGAGATTCATATGAAAAAATAGCTAAGCACTTCATGAAAATGAACTTAAAAAATATTGGGTTTGAGTATGCAACTTTTTTTATTAAAAAACATGAAAAAATAATTATATTTGTGTTGGTGTATTTTGATATATCATCATGAGGAACAATGAATGGTACACTACAAAATTCAAATGAAAGTTGATGAAAAGGTTTGAAATGACTAATTTGGGTTATATTTATTACTATTTGGGTATTGAAGTAATTCAAAAACCAAATTATTTCTTCATCACTCAGCATCAGTATATTAGTGACGTTTTGATCAAGTTCAAAATCAAAGATTATAAGCCTCTCAACATGCCCATGGCATAAAATCTCAAATTGTCATATGACGATTCAACATATTTGGTTGATGCCAATAAATACAAAAAACTCATTGGAAGTATGATTTATGTGACCACATCTCAACTAGATATATCATTTATAGTTAGTGTCATCTCAAGATTCATGCAACAACCTAGGTATAATCATTGGGTAGTAGCAAAAAAGGTCCTCAGATATATCAAAGGAAGATATAATTTTTAGATCAAATACTCAAGGGTAGGAGTATTAAAATTGGTTGAGTACTCATATTATTGACTATGTTAGTGATTATAAAGATCAAAAGCCCACCTTAGGTCTTTTGATAAGTTTGGGAATAACAGTTTTCAGTTGTGAATCCAAGAAGTAATAAATGCTATAAATTTACTTAGTATAAGAGGAATATATGTCCACTTTAGAGGAAATTAGAGAGATCTTCTATATCATAAGGGTTATTTCATATTTTTAGGAGTAATAGGTTTCATCAAAACCTCTCATGGTTGAAAAAACTTCTACAATCTAGATGGGAAAGAATCTATTCTTTCATGATTGAACACGCATATCAATACCAAATTTAATCTGATGTGGTAATATGTGAAAGATGTAAGTGTCAATTCTTGACATTTCTCAATAGTAGAGAAAGCAGTAGACATCTTGACAAAAATTCTTGGATGAGAAACATTTGAAAAGTTCATAGGAATTCTTAGTCTAACAAAGACCCCTATCAATTAATGGGGGATGTAACAATATTATATATATTTGTTATTAATCCTAGTTGTCTAGCTTAGGTTTTTAAATTTTGTCTTATTAAATAAGTTTTCCATTCCTAAATGAATAGTAAGAGTCACATTTTGAATGTGAAGTAAACAACATTCTTGGATTATTTAATATAATGGTTTCTCCTGTTTTTAATTAAATTATGAAATATAATTTCATGTGTATTCTAAATATATTATACAACCTATCAATGCTAAGAAAATTTCTGATATTCCATAGTGTAGGATACCCTAAGAAAGAAGGAACTTTTTTTAATGGACATTTAGTGAGAATAAAATATGAAGAAAGGGGGTGCTAATTTGTTGTTAGTGGTCAAGCTGCTCTTAGAAGTTCAACAATGGCTACAAAGTATGTCGACATCAGGACAATGTAGTTCAATAAATATGGTAAGTGGTGATAAAATGGGTTGATTTATGAGGTTTTAAGTGTTTTATGAATATATGAAACGCTTCCATCATAAGAAATATGAGTGAGTGAACAATTTCAATTGGTTTGGAAAGATAGTTATGTTGGTAGATGTTGATAGGTGAAGTTTGTGTGTTTGTTAGAATGTTGTTTTAAAAGTGGGAATGGAAATGGATGCAATAAAATTTTTTATATATAAAACATTATTATAACATGAGAAATGATATAGTTACCTAAATACAAATATCACATGCTAAGCTAAGAGGCCACATAATGGATGACAAAATAAGTGACAAAGGATAATGCGGTATATACAAGTGACAACTACAATGAGATGTTCTTGAGTAAATATGGTGGTGATACACAATGGATTACACATGGTGTCATAAGTAAATTTTTCACTATGGAACTTTCCCAAAGGTCCAATAAGCTAGTTCTCACTTGTGGACAAACTAGTTTTATCTTTTGTCTTCTTCTCATTTATTATTATTTTTTTGTTATTTTTAATTTTTTTTTGACAAATAAGATATATAAAACAAAATTAGAATTATTTATACATATAATATATTAAATTTTATGATGTTCAATATCTTCATCAATCCCTTCTATCTTTATTAGCTAATCTATAACCTACATATCCATAGTTGCTAATGATAACATATGGGCCCAACCAATTTGGTTCAAAATTTTATCTATTCTCCTTCTCAGTGTTGGTATTCAATTATTTTTCCTTGAGATGAAGATCTCCAATTTAAAACTCCTTTTCTTTAATCCATTTATTATAGCTATGTTAGAGGTAGTTTTAATAGCCTTACTAATGGTTTAAGTCTTTACGACGTTTATCATATAGAAGGTCAAGTTCACTAAGGTGTTAAGTGTGGTAGGATTATTCATCAATAATACTTTGTAGGGATATTCATAAAAATGGAATATCAACTTATATAATTATAATAAACTCACTACCATAAACAAGTGAATATGGGGTTTTCCCTATGGGTATGTAAATGATAGTGTGGTATACCCAAAGGGTGGGATAAATCTACATGTGCTAGTCATGACTAACTACATTGAAAACTCATTTAAGGATTCAAAGAATCATTTTTTTATTTCCTCTACTTGGTTATTATCTTACAAGTAATATGGAGTGGACTATTTGTGTTTTATATGGTAGGTTTTATAAAGGGATTTGACTTTTTAATTCCTGAATGATGTTCCATTATTAGATATGATAGTAGAAGGGATACCGAAGAGATAAATAATGTGGTTTATAATTAAATTATAAATCTATTTTATAGTTTCATATGTAAGGTGAATCTATTAAACTCATTTCATAAAATATTCATTGTTAGTAATGATGTTATTGTGCCCATTAGAAGAGGTTGGATTGATTGTTACAATGAGGTCCAACCCCAATGTGGAGAATGACCGATGTGTTTTAATGGGTTGTAAAGATTGTAAAAGACCATATATGAGATCAACATGATTTTGATAAGGTACACATTTCTCAACATGTTCACAAGAATCATATTTCATTGTAGGCCAATAATAACCTACAAGTAAAAGCTTTTTGGCTAGGAATATACCATTATAATGTGCAACATAGATTCCCTCATGAACCTCTTTAATAGCCAAATTATAATCTTTATAATTTAAACAACATAACAAATTTCCATCATATCTTCTCGAATATAATGTTTAGCGAAGGATTGTATAATGGTATGTGCATTAGATGAATGATTTTTGTTTATTATAGGATAAGTTGGGTGGAAGACTATTATTATGGAGGTCTTTAAATTTTTTGGTGTACCATGTGGAAGTGTGACCAACCACCTCATTAACTATCTCATAATCTAGAGTATCAGATGTTGGTATCATCAGATACTCTACAAAGAATTATGTGTGTTTTGTTTTAAGATCAATTAATTAGTCAATGGTCATTATGGCATCTCTTACTCAGTTAGATTCATGGAATGTGTTCAAATTGGATAAATGTAAAACACAACTTTAGACTATGCACCATCCTTTTGTATGGGATTAAATTATCATCACAAACTTTAAACTCATTGGTGACTTAATTAATGATGACTTTGTAATTTCCAAAGATAATAAGCTATTGTTTACCCAACAATATGGAAAGTTTGAGACCAGTTATGAGGGATTCATATTATATATTGTTGTTGGTACAAGCAAACTCAATTCTAAATGCTTTTAGAATGCAATCCCCATCTGGTGTGACTATTATAATACCTATCCCTAAACCATGATTTGTGAAAGAAACATCAAAATGTATCTACCAAAATAGATTTTTTTCAATGGACATTACTTCTTCATTTACGAATTTTATAAAAAGAGGGTATGGTATTTAAGAGGTGACTCTACTAGTGTATCTTCTAAAATTTATCCTTAATTTTTTTTTAATTTCACATACTCAATATAAAATTTACTTTAAAGCATGACCCACTTAGCCATCTTACCTGTTAAATCTATTTTGGAAAAGAGATACTTGAGAGGGTTAATTTTTTCAACGATTTTGGTTTAATTATTTAGCATGTAATGTCTAGTTTTTTGTAAAGTAAAAACAACTACAATACATTCCTTTTCCATTGAAGAATAGTTAATCTCATAAGACACCAAAGTTTTTTCTAGGTAATACACTACCCATTTTGATACACTATCATCATATTGTACCAACAATGCCCCTAATGTATGTTATGTAGTCGATATGTAAAAAAGGAAAGACATATTAGTAATAAGTGGCATTAAAATTTGGTGGATTGGAAAGATATGGTTTTATATGTTCAAACTCTTTATTACAATTATCATTTAAAGTGAAAGAAGCATCTTTTTTAAACATTGATTTGAATGGATGACATATGTTAGCAGGTTGGAATATGAATTATTTGATTGATTATATTTTACCTCATAAAATGTGAAGTTATTTGAGATTTTTAGGTGGTGGCATATCCATGATAGCTAATAATTTAAAAGGATCAAATTCTATACCATGACATGAAAAATGAATCCAAATAAATTTATGTATGTAACTCCAAATATGCATTTATTTAGGTTTAGTTAATGTTTTTAATCTCTCATTATTTTCAAGAATTGATGAAGTACTATTGGATTCTCTACTATAGATTTAGTTTTGGAAAGTATATCACCAACATAATCCTCCATGATATTGTGAAGCATATCATGAAAAATGACAATCATTACTCATTGATATGTGGTTCCTGAAGTTTTGTAAACTAAAGTGTATTATTTGATAGAAAAAAGGTACCCCAAGTTGTTGTAAATGTTGTTTTATGTTTTTGATATTGGTAATCTACAAACAAGGGAGCAAATATCTATTACAAAGGGCCCCAAGGGTTGAAAAATATACCAATAGCCATGAACAACAAAATAATTATATACAAACATCAAACTAATAAGAAATCATTAAAAGGCCCAATATCAAAAACAACAATTGAAACCAACACTATTTGAACAAAGAATTATAATCCTCCATGAGGAAACTAAGGAGTTCCTCCTTACTAGTAAACTTTCCATTCTTATTTACCTTCTCACCTTGAGTATCATGTAAGATAGTAAGTGAAGTAGCATCCCAATGAATTACTTTAGAGGACATGGTAACAATCACCTTCATTTTATCATACAAAGATATTAACCCACTCTTTACATCATCCAAGTCCTTGAATTGAATACAATTATCATAGTTAATTTTAATAAAAACTTCTTTCCTAAGGGTTTTTAAGATCTTGGTGTCTTCATCTTTAGTGTCATTAAAGGAGTTATTTAACTCTTCAAACAAGATATCACCCTCCCATTCCACTAGTTGATCAAGAGTTAATTTTAACTTCTTGATCTCTACCTCATCCTCTAGATCAGAGGCCAAAGAATATTCTATCATCTTTAGTGGTTGGGATTTTACTCTAGCTAATCTGCTTGACCTTTGAATTCTTGACCTCATCACAGTACTCCCTTAGACCTCTTTACCCTTATCCATATTAAAAACATCATACCCTTTCTCCTAAAGCTTAGAGTGCCCCTTATCCAATACTAGCTTTGTTAGCTTCTCAACATCAAAAGAATTCTTATCTTTCTACTTTCCCAACTTCCCAGGTGTAGAGTGTTCACTAGTATTTTATTTCCTCTTTTTATCGCCCGAGTGGGAAGGGTTATTCTTTAAATCACACAAACCCTCACTTTTCACCTTATGTTTTTCTTTGGGAGCTATTTTAATTTGGTTTTAACTTGAAAATCCATCCATTAAAGATAACATTTGTGCCCTACAATAGAGTATACAATAATTTCAATGTTTTTTGATGAAAAAATCATCCTTGAGACATGCTTTTTTTATATAAATAAAGTCTATACAAACTTGGATTTAATAGGGCTTCTTTAACACTAGTACAATTTTGGATATCCAATCTGAATAATCAATAGGGTGAATGAAACCTTCCTCTAATTACTTATTTAGCTATTCCTTTACTAATAATGCAATCTTGGGGTGCACTTTCCTTATTTTTTGCTTGATGGTTTTGCATTTGGATGAACTACAAGGTGATGCACTGAAAGCATAGGATCAAGCCCATGTATGTGTGCATAATACCATGTAAACACATTGCATTATTCTCTAAGTAAAAGAGTGATTATTTCATGTTGTTATTGAGTGAGAGAACTAATAAACCAAATTATTTTTTGATTTTATTTGGTTCCAAAGTTGATGGAAATAGTTTCCCCAACTAGGAGAGTTGACTCTTCTCTATACTTTGGGGATGATGGAGGATGGTTTAGTTCCTCCTATAGGTCTTATTCATTTGATATTACTACTAAAATGATTTGGTTGTGTGATTATTGTTCCCCAAAATACATAGAATTATCTAAATTAATGGAAAATACTTTCTTATGATCCCTTGATGGGACATGGTCTCATGTACTCAATAGTTCATAAATTTATTCATGATTTTGATAATGATAAATTACAGGTGTTGTATGTTTGTAACATTAGATTAATTATGGATAGGTGTTATCAAGTGTAAAAAAGACATTTTCATGAAAATGGTTAGTTAAAGATAGGTCTTTGAAGCATCTATAGATGGATTTTTTTCACTATCTGAATAGACTTCCTATAACTCACTAGAAGAGTCACTTTGGAAAATCATGGTATTTACATTAGGTGGATTAAACGCATTGCCATGAAATGATTCATTCTCTTTGATCATGTTTGTTTCAAGTAGTCCTTGTTCATTAATTCTAAGGCCCTTACCTTTATAGTTGATTATTTTACAAATAATATATTTTTCTATTGGGTATTGATTATTTAAAACCCAAGTAGTTAGTTTATCAGATTAAAGATATGAAGGATTAGTATCTTCAATTTTTTCATCATAAATAAGACCACCTTTACCCATTTTGTTTGGTTGATTTTCCTAAATTTTTTAGTATCCCTTTGATAGTGAGGCCTACCATGATTATATGAGAACATATGAATTATGATTATTTAATTAGAATCTTGAATTTCATATTAACCCATTACTATATTAATGATCTTGAAGTTGTATGTAGGAGATGGTGTGGATTTAGAAGTGGATGGTTGATTGGAATATTGATTAGTCAATGGAGTTTCCATGGAAGTGGAGGTAGTTGGTGTGTTTATCAAGCCACTAAGGGGAGGTACCTAAATAAAAATATTAGGATGGATGTAGTTTTTATGTGTAGGTAATTCCTTAATGGGAATAAATTTATCTTCAATAACTAGGAGATAGATTTTTTAAAATTCCCTTCTAATAGTTTGAAATATTGGAAGGGTTGAGGATCACTTGGGATAATGAATTATATGCCATTGTGAGAGAATTTCAAACATTGGTGAAAAGTGGAAGGTATGACATTTATGGAAAATATCCATGGATGTATAAGAATAAAGTTATAAGGTAAATCAAGATTAAGTACATGGATTAATGTATATTTAATGATAAGCCCCACCATCAATGGAAGATAAATGGTACTCAGATTATTTCTCATTATCATTATATGAATTTATTATAATGATATTATGTTCTAATGTTATTACAAAAAAACCTAAATGTTTTATCAATCTTAATGTACATAAATGTAATATTGAGCCATTGTCTATAGACACCCTTTTTACCTTGTGTCTAGAGATAATGACTTATATATACAATGGTAGATTATTGGTAGATACAATAGGGGAGACATTATAATGCTAAAAATGTAACGTGATTATTAGTGGCTAAAATGACAACTAATGTTTGAAACTTTTATGGATTAATGTATTGTAGAAATCTAGACTCTTGGAGGAATTTATACAGTATGTCCCTATATAGTGGACAAGTTTTGAGAAGTTATAGGATGAAAATTTTAGTGAACATCTTCTCAATATTATTTATACTATTGTACTTATGTTAAAAATCATACGATGATTCACTAGGAATGATAATTTCTGTGCACCTTAACAATGCAATCTTTGGATTGTGAAATAATGACATTAACATGATTGTGTGCATAATAAACGCAATTGACTATAGAATTGAAAAGGTGATTGGATTGGTTCAAATTAATTATTTTATGTTTTTATTGATCTTTTTTACCTTTTCCTTTCTCTTTTTTTAGGAATGGGTCTTTGTATATCCCAAACTTTTGGTTAGTGGATTATGTAGATGGTTGGTTTTTGATAGTTATGTCACCATGATATATAAGATCTTGAACATAGTGTTTAAAGTGATACACATATTTATAAATTTCCCATTTATCCTATATTACTCACAATATTCATCTTATTTTTACTGATTCGGTTCATGAATGTTATTTTTTAAAAGGTTTGGTGTTTGGCCAAAATATCATGTTTACTTGGGAAATTTTTTGAAAGACCAATTTATAAGTTATTAAAAATTGCATAAAATTATATTATTATTCATCTTATATTAAATTACCACCAATAATAATAATATTTTAATGGTTTCTATGTGAAATTGATTATTATTTAGTTGTGTTTGAAACTAGTTGTTGGTGGGTTATGTTTGGAATTGATTGTTGGTGGGTTATGTTTGGAATTGGTATTTTTTTTTTTAAGATGGTTTTTGATTTTTTTTTATGTTAGTTACACCATCTCCCAAGATATTCTTATTCTTGGCAAAAAAAACTTTGGTTTAGCATTTTGATTGGAAGAATTTGTGTCATGTTTAAATATTTTGATAACACCTTTTGAGATTAAAGTGTGTTCAATTTACACTACATTTATGATTATTTCATAAAAGTTGCTTAGACAAATAAATCACAAGTGGTGACCTAATTACATGTTAATATTTTTCAAAAATATACCTACAAATTCTCTTTGTAGAAAAGACTAGGGGAAATCACTTATCAATAACCACCATTTGTGTAATAAGGAGAAAAAGGTTTCACCATTGCATTATTTAGTGTTGAGAATTTCAAGTATGGTCAATTCATTTTAAAAATTGTATGAAAAATGGTGAATATAATTATTAGGTAGGTCCTCAAAGGTGAGGATTGATCCTCTGGGTAGGCATGAAAACTATTTGACATCTTGACCACTAAGACTTTATGGAAAGAGTCTCAACATGTACTCATTTATATAAGTAACATCTACACCTATGATATCAGTATTTAAGATGCTCCCTAAGACTACCCTTATCTTTGTATTTTTTAACTTTGGTAATGAAACAAACCCAAAAAATATTAGGGATTGCTTTATCAGATTTCAAATAACATTATGTGTAAGACCCATAATACCATCTTGATGATGAGGGATGGAATATTTCACAACTTCATGATGACATACTTACAAACAAAACCATATTAGATGGATTAAAAAAACCTAACTAGTTTAAATTTGGAATTAAAAGATTCTATGAGGGAACATGTCATCTAAGGAGTATATGGTTTGGGGTATATCAGTGTGAAAGAACATAATGGTAAACTCCCAACTCTATATGTGGCACTCACCTCCCTAAATAGGAGCATTTAGTAGACCATTAACACTACTTAAGTACCTAGGTATTCATAAAATAATCTTATTGTATAGTATAAGGGATAATTAGTTCCTTATCGATAGAGGCATAAGACCACCTATCACAGTGTAATCATGAGTTTTAGTGTAGGTCACTATACGAATCAAATTTAACATTAAACTTAATCATTTGTTAAGATGAGAACAAAGATTACTCAATGGCACAGATCTTAATGTTTGTATATTTATTACATATACCTACACAACATTAATGTTGCCAACAAAATTACATGTACCATTATTAAATATTTAATTTTCATTTTAAACATTCCATAATGAAAATGAAATTAACCTCCACCTTACTACAAGTCATCTCTACCCATTATATTTTCTCATGCATTAATGCACATAGTATTAATGCCATTACATTTTAACTATCCACCAGTTACTAATACCAATGTCATTATTAAGGATGGTCAAATGGAGCTTTGGTAAGAATTTAATGTAAAAATTAGGATCTATTCAATATAGCTAGAATAAGAATGCACTAGGGTGTAACCCCTAAGGGTTTATCTAAGTGTAGAATACATCAATTATAACATGTCTATATATACATTATATCCCCTAATTAATTTTTAGATATTTTATTAATTAAAGTTGAGATAATTTATGAATTAATTCCTATCAAATTCAAATATGCATTGCAATCATAAAATTGAATTTCTTCTATTAATTTATTTTTACAGTAAAATGTGTATAAGATTAAATCTATAATATATAAGATAAAACAACACCAATTGCATGTATAAAATGTCAATATGGAAGAAGGCAAAAAAAATAGTTTTTGCATTATCCATAAATCAACGTAAGCTAGGATAATTAACTCATAAATGAATTCATAGAATAAGCTAGGATAATTAACTCATAAGTGAATTCATAGAATAATAAACTACATGAATTTAGACAATCATGAACTTGTAAATTGTTTACATGATTCATGCATTAAGTCACCAATTGTTTAGTGTAAAGCCTTAACATAACCATGCTTAAAAAGAAGAAATAATAATGATAACACTATTATACATTATTTTATAACAATATCATATACAAATACATACATCTAGTGTATTTTTTGTCAACAAGTTCCATAAGTATAATAAACACACATATATTTATTTAATGGCCATCTCATGTTAATACAAGTTTAGATTTCTAACTCTTAATGTAAAAGGTCTATTATTTAGAATTATTTTAGGCAATTAATGTGCATCCAATAATAACTCATAAAAATAAGTAATCATACTATAACAATAGTTTACAACTAAATATAACATTTTATCTTCCATTTCTATTGATATCAACAACCCATTTTATATAAATCATGAAAAGTCACAATGTTATCCATGTAATGTATTTAACAACATATATATGTGAATCACCTTGACATGTTAAGGTTTAATTGTAACTATTGTTTTCAAATCTATGTTTATCATGTATCTATAATTATTATAGGAAAAATCAAGAGCCTTTAAGTTTAACATGATGCTCGAACCATCATAAAATAATTTAAAGACATTCTACATATATCAAGGACGTAATTACCTCATTTTCATACTACACAAATGTCATATTCTAGCCTTCAACAAAAGCATCAAATCATAATATTAATTCTCATATCATTTAATAATATCATAAAATTTGGATGCAAGTATTGAATTTGATAGTCAAACCTATAAAAGGTTTATTAGATTGGTACATATTTATTAGGAAACCAAGGATATCGAGTTAGTATTATGATTTAAACTAACAATAAGTAATACCAAGTAGTTTGATCAACAAAAATATATAATTTCAAATAGTTATGGATACTCAAATCCCATAATATCACCTCTATATTTGTGTACACTATCATATTCTTTAATCAACTATAATATTGACATAAAGATATTATTTTACAAATGATGAAAAATTATGTTAGTCTCAAAAACATCTAAAGAAAATTCTTACATTAATTAAAAATACTGTTACAATTCCAAGATTAATCACTAGAAGATATGTAAAGAAATTATTATCAGATATAATGCCACCAACATGAACATGCCAAAAGAGAAAACACATACACACACAAATGGAAAGATCCAACCCTATATGTGCAGCCTAATTAACACATCCATATGGTGAACCTAACAACACCATCCATCAAATCAATGGTGGGATTCAAAAATAGGGTATAAATGAGAGGTTATGAGTAAAACATACATTCTAAGACACAAATATCACTCAAACAATAGGAAATAAACAACAAGGGCATGCATCAAATCAGAGCAAGAACAAGATAATTCTTAGTCAAACATCAAAAGGAGGTAACTACCCAATTATCAAAGAGTATTAAATGAATCCAAGGAGTCATATAATCTAGAATCATAACATAACTACTTAGAATAGTCCCATGGCGTTTGATTAAAACTTATTGAAAATAATCGAATGCATATTTGAGTCCATAAGTCCCAAAATTACCCACTTGTAACTAATATATATGCTTAAGCTTAGCCAATGGGACCTTTACCAATAGTCAAGGAATTTTTGCTTGATGAAACCATTAAAAAACTAAGTTAATTGAAAAATAATTCAATTATTTCCAAATGTATAATTAAAAACATTTAAAGCCTAACAAGAATTGAATAACATAATCAATTCAAGGAAGGAACTAATCACTTATTTTTTCTTATGTCACAAAATTTATTCCATCATTCAGATGGTTGAGAACAACTAAACATATTCCTCATAAGCATAGATTAAAATAAAATAATGTAAATTAGGCCACAATTATGCTATCCTGAGATAAATGTATATCCCAACATTCCATCAAAGATCCCTAATAAATCAACATAGTCCATAAAGGGAGGCAAAACAAATTAGTCACCAATTTAAGTCATCCCCTAAAATAGCATAATTGACTAAAAAAAGTATAAATCCTTAAAAAAAAACCATAAAATCATTCTAAAAGGATCCATAATTATAAAATACAATCACATATCATTTCTAATTAGCTTCACAGGGACCCCAATTGAATAAATAAGAAACATACAGTAATTTAATGAAGACCTATGAAAGTGAATGAAAAAAATAGCTTGTTTCATATTGCATATCTATTATGATGTCCCATGAATTCATAATAGATCCTTCAATCTCATTTCAAGGATCCATTAAATTAATACAACATCCAATAGAGTCGGTGAATGAAATAAGGATATATAACACTAAAATTGAGCCACCAAGCCAAAATCAAGTTAAGAGAAAAAATCCAAAAATTAAGTTATAGGTCATGAACCAAAGTGAATATTCATAATGAAATTGATAACACCCTAAAAAAAATTTCAACAATATTTTTTTGAAGGTTATTTTAAATGATAAAAAATTATTTACCCATACCCATAGGGAAAAGGGGAGTAATAGGAAAAAACTACAACCAATAATTTCTTCTAAATTCCATGAAATAAATAATATGGTTATGAAACAAACTATAAGATATAATCAATTCCAATAATAAAAATATCTAGCCTCATCCTTATTAGAGTTACAAAATAAAACATTCAGTTCTTAAACTATTTGACTACTAATTTCATTTCAATACAATTGGATTCCAAATTAAAAGAATTTAGTAAAACCCTACTCTAAATTCCTCTTGAAAATATTCAATAATTAATTTTCAACCAAACCCATAAAACTCTCAACAAATTAACATAAATATAGAGCATAATGAAAATTTCCACACAAACTAAGGGAATATAGTGTTACTAGGGTGTTATGGGATCTTTTAAAAACTCTACAAGCTCAATACAGAACTATAAAACCCCCTATTTGACTTACAATAAAGGAAAACTACTTATATGTAATAGTGTAGGATACTGTGGAGGTGATTTCTCCTTCTTTGATTTAGCTTGATTTTCTCAATCCTTCCACATTTGACACTAGGAGAGTCACCATTCTTATTTCCTTGTGTATAGTTATAGGCCCTACCATTGGCTACTCTCTCATCTTGAACTTCATTCTTTTCTATACTTTTAGGCCATCATGGAGAGAAGGGGTGGTTTTTTCCTATATTAACTCTCTCTTGTTAACCCCTTGTCTCTTTTTAATAAAGAGGAAACGTTTTCACCATTGCATTATTTAGTGTTATGAATGTCAAGTGTGGTCGATTCCTTTTCGAAATTGTATGAAAAATAGTGAAAAAACTTCTTAGATAAGTCTTTGAAGGTGAAGATTTATTATTTGGGTAGGAGTGAAAACCTTTTGAGAGCTTGACCCCTAAGAATTCAAGGAAAGAGTCTCAAGATGTACTCATTCATATAAGCAACATCTGCACATGAATGAAAGAAGTATTTAACATGCTCCATAGGATCACCCTTACCTATGTATTTTTCAACTTTGGGAATGAAATAATCCCAAAAGATATTCCATGGATTTTTCTATTAAAGTGAAACCAATACTATATCTAGGAACCATAATACCATCTTGATGATGCAATATGGCATCTTCCTAAAGTCATAACTTAATAAAAAACACAACCATATTATATGGAATATTGACACTTAACAAGTTTTAATATACCATTAAATTATTGTATGAGGGATCATGTTTATATATAAGGACTATATGGTTTGGGGTGTATTAGTGTGAAATTACACACTAGTAAACTCTGAACTCTATATTCATATATTCATCACATATTCCTACACAACATCAATGTTTCCAGAAAAATTCATTTACCATTATTAAATACTCAATTTTCATTTATAGCCTTCCAAAAGGCAAATCAAACTAACCTACACCTTAATTCAAGGCATCTCTCCCCATTTTCTTTCCTTGTGCATTAATAAAAATAATATTAAGACCATAATATTTCAATTATCCACCAATTACTAATACCAATGCCACTATTAAGGATGGTGAAATGGATCTTTGGTAAGCATTTAATGTAAAAATTGGGATCTATTCAATATATATTTAAAAGGAATGCACCATAATGCAACCCTTAAGGATTTATACAAGTGAAACATATATCAATTCTAACATTTCCATGTATACACTACATCCCCAAATTAATTCCTAGCTCTTTCATTAATTTAAGCTGAGATAGTCTTATGGTTTAATGTCAGTCAAATTCAAAATACCATTTCCAATAAAAAATCAACTTTCTTCTATTAGTTTATTTTTTTCAATAGAATGTGTAAAAGATTAAATCTAGAGTATGTAATATCAAACGACACCAATTAAATGTTGAGAATGCTATTAGGGAAGAGAATGATGGAAATATTTTTTACATTCTCCATAAAGCAAGGTAAGTCAGGATAAATAACTCATTAGTAAGTTTATGCAATAAAAAACTATAAGAATTTAGACAATCTTAAACTTGTAACTTGTTGACATAATTAATGCATTAAGTCACTGATTGTTAAGCATAAAGAATTAACATAACCCTACCTAAAAATAAGGAATAATAAAAATAGCTATTTTGTACATTATTTAATAAGCAACCCATATACAAATACATATAACTATTGTATTTTTTGTCAACAAGTTTCACAAGTATAATAAACACATATATTTATTTAATGCCTAGATCATGTTAAAACAAGTTTAGATTTCCATCCCTTGATGAAAAACGTCTATTATTTATAATTGCTTTAGGTAATTAAGATGCATCCAATAGTAACTCATATAAGGAAGTAATCATATTATTAATTATACTAGAACAACAACTTACAACTTAATATAAAATTTTCTCTTCCATTCTATTGAGATCAACAACCCATTTTAACTACATCATGAACCATCATAATGTTTTCAAAGAAATGTATTTATCAACATAAATATCAGAATCACCTTAACATGTTAAGGTGTGATTATAAATATTATTTTCATTTCAATTTTTATCATGCATCCACATTTGTTCTATGAAAAATCAAGAACCCCTAAGTTTATCATGATGCTCTAACCATCATAAAATAATACCAAGGCATTCATCACATAAGAAGGAAGTAATTACCTCATTTTATTACTACCCAAATGTCATTATAGCCTTTAAAAAAATCATAAAATCATAACATTAATTCTCATATCATATAAGAATCTCATAAAATCTGGTTACAGGTATTGATTTTGATTGCCAACCCAATACAAGGTTTAGTAGATTGATATACATTTGTTAGGAAACCAAGGGAATGAAGTTAGTATTATGGTTTAAACAAATAGTAAGTAATGCTAAGTGGTCTTATGAACAAAAAATATACTTACAAATAGTTATGGATAATCAAATCCCATAATATCACATCTATATTTTTTTACACTATAATATTATTGAATCAACTAGAATATTGACATAAAAATATTATTTTACACATGATGAAGAATGATTCTAGTCTTGAAAACATCTGAAGAAAATTTATGCATTAATTAAGAATACTATTACAACTCCAAGAACAATAAAAAAAATATATGCAATGACAAGTACAATAAAAAAGAATGCCACCAACATGAACATGATGGAAAATAAAACACACACACACACACACAATTCGAAAGATCCAACCCCACATGCATATCTTAATGATGACATCCATATGGTGGCCCTAACCCCCCATCTATTATCTAAATGGTGGGATTTGGAAATATGGTTTACATGAGATTTTAAGAGTAAAAAAAATATTATGTCACCTTTATCACTCATATAATAGATAAAAAACAAAAAGATCTTCCATCAAATAAGAGCAAAAACAACACAATTCTTAGTTAAACATCAAAAGCAGGTAATTGCCTAATTATCAAAGAGCACTAAGTGAGTCCAATGAATGATAAAATCTATAAAATTAACATAACCACTTGAAAAAGTCCCATGGTACTTGATTGAAACTTATTGAAGCTAATCTAATGCAGATTCAAGTCCATAAATCCCAAAATTACATAATTGTAACCAACAAAAGTGTTTAAGCTTAGCAAATGGGAATTTCCCAAGTAGTTAGGGAATGTTTCCCTAATTAAACCAATAGCCAAATAATTTGATTTTAGAATTATTCCATTGTTTTTAAATGTAAAAATAAATACATATTAAGCCTGATGACAATCAAATAACATAATTGATTCAAGGAAGGCACAAATCACATGTTTTTTTGAGGTCACAAAATGTCATCCAACATTAAAATGGTTGAGTAAATCCAATCATGTTCCTCATAATCATAGGTAAAAATAAAATAATGGAAATCAAACCACAAATATACTAACCCAAGATAAATGTCTAGCCCAACAATGTATCAAATATCCCAAATAAATTAGCACATTTCCTAAAGTGAGGAAAAATAAATTAGAAACCAATCTAAATTGTTCCCCAAAATAACATAATTGACTACAAAAAGTAAAACTCAGTCACAAAAACCATAAAATCATAAAAAGGGAGCCATAATTCCAAAATATAATCACCTATCATCTCCAAGTAGCTTGATAAGGATCCCAATTGAATAAATAAGAAACATATAATAATATAATGGAAACCTGTTATGGTGAATGGGAAACTTTGATTAGTTTGTATTTTAGATCTATTGTGAAGTCCCATGACATCATAATGTATCCTTTAATATCATTTCCATGGTCCATTCAATTAATTCCATATCTAATAGAGTGGGAAAATGAAACAAGGATATACAACCCTCAAATCGAGCCAAAAGGCTAAAATCAAGTTAAGTGAAAAGATTCAAAAATTAATTGGTAGGTTTCAAACCAAAGAGAATATTCACAAATTAAATTTATAACACCCCATAAAATATTCAATAGTATTTTGGTGAAGGTTATTTGAAGTGATCCAATTTTATTTACCCTTACCTATAGGTTAAAGTAGAGCAGTAGGAAACGATAACTAGTAAGTTCATTTAAATGCCATGGAAGAAATAATACTACTATGGTAATAAATTAAAATCTATAATCTACTTCAATAATTAAAATATCTATCATCACCCATATTTGGGTTACCAAAAAAAACATTAAATTCTTAAACCAACTGACTACTAATTTCATTTCAACATAATTGGATTCCAAAATAAAATCATTTAGTAGGACCTGTTGATGCCTGAAAGTGTATCAAATGTGGTTCTTAGTGTTTAAGTAACACTACTCATTTATGAATTCAAATAATCCAGTGCATGAGTTGAAATTTGTGATAATCCTATTATCTTTGGTTGAATAGAGGTAGAACAAGTTGACTGTTTCACAAATTTATATTAATTAGTGGTTGCGTTCGACCATGGCCTAATAGTTGATCTTTGACTTTGAAGATGATTTGTGCTATTTAAAGTGAATTATGCTCAAAACCCAAGTCTAAGGCTAAACTCAGATGAGTATTCATAATTAATCTAATTTAAGGTGAATTAATAAAAAAAGACCAAAAGGAAGGGTAAGGTAGAAAGGAAATATGTAGTTGATCTTTAACCCCAAACATTATGAAAAAGTTAAAGTTTCATCTGATCATGCATTTAACCAATATATGACATGAAGTATCATAATCTCAAATCCTATCACAAATTAGGCAAACATCTAAGGATAGTATGATATAGTGTAAATAAGGACCAAGTTTACTTTAAATATTCACCCCTGCAAGAAAACAACATTAAAACATATGAAAGAAAGGTAAATAAAATGAAGTAAATATTAAAACATTCAACTAATATAGCATTAACACAAATTAGGAACTATGTACTTAAAGATGCACATCCATAATTCACAAGAACCATTCAAATCCGATATTTAGACTAGACAAATGAGAGAGAAGCCATGATAGCAATTCATACAAGGAAATGTGGATAAACTTTATATAACTCCTTGATTATATTAATTTTCTCAAAAGTTATAAATAGTCTTTGGATCCAATAAATCTCTCCCTCCTTTTTACAATTGACAATACCTCTTTATATAGACCATTCATGAGGTATGTCAGTTAGTCATGTTAAATATTAAGAAAAACTATCCTTTTACAATTCTTTTAGAACTTTCTAGACATTCTAAAATGACTAACCTATAGGCAATGTTATTTACAAGTTGGACATGTCTTTACAAGAAGAATATTCTATTTTCAAATATTATGCAGTGTTCTTATATAATAGAATATCATAAGTCAACTAGCTTGATTTTTATACCCTTGTGCTACTACAATATTTTGTGTTCCCTACAGGATCTCCATCCTATAATGAAGCTCATTAATAAGTTGGAGGTCAATAATAAGCCTCATGAAGAGTTCCTTTTATTGGTCCTCTAGGTTATTGAGATCCTTATATGCTCTTTATAATACTCATTTGATATTTTTGGCATCTCCTACCTTCTCTTTAGATGACAAAATTAAGCCCATGATCTTCTTGTTATCATCCATTGTCTTCCCTTATCCTTGATTTCTTACCTCCTACATGAACTAAGTAGTTTTGTGCTTGAAATCCTCACCAGTGATAAGGCCCAACAGACTACATATGGTGGGTTTTCTGATCAAGTTGTCAAAGATGTGCAAAATCTTAGATTCTTGTTGTTTGAGATCCTTGGAAATGTCCTCCATTTGCTTGTTTTAGTTTCTTAGGGATTTGATATTATCCACCAATATAACCATACCCATATTAAGGTGGGCTAGGTTGATTGTTCTAAACTTAGAGATTTGATTTATGGTCAAGACCTTGATCAAATCCTTTACTTGGTAGCTTTAGTTTTTCCATTGGCCAAATTATCCTATATCCATGATAATTTTTTTATTCACTACATCTTGTTTGGCCCTAACTAATTTTAATGAGCTAAAAAAATCATCCATGGTATCCTCAAATTGTTTAAACTTATCCCCTAGGAGTGACAAGATAGGTTTTCCTTCCAAATCCTTATCTTAATGCATTATTCCTTTGCCTAAGCTAATTGAATAATATGTTCCTCAAAGGTAGGATTTCTAGCTAGCTCTTGCCTTATCACTAGATTCAAACCATCAAAAGGTTCTACTTTTTGGAAAGTTAAATCCTCTACACCAAATATGTCTTTTTCTTGTGACCCTTTACAATCTAGAAATTATTGGGTCAAACATGAAACCAACTAATGATTAAGTCACTTATGGTGTAGGGATCTCTATTTTCTCTCCACTTCATTCTCTTAGAGAAGGCATCCTTTTCTCCTCTTCATTTTTCAAGGAAACTATCCATGGCTTCACCTCTTCATGAACTAGGATATTAATGGCATTCATCATGGCCTAAGGATGTTTTGAAATAAGTACCTTTTGTAATTTACCATAGATGAACCATTATGGAATGGTTGGACCATGAATCTAATTTTTTTCACTAAAGAGATGACTTCACTCAAAGGATGAGTAAAAGTCACCAAAGGCTTCTTGGTATTCACTAGAACAATGGCTAACTTTGCCTTTCTTTTGGGGGGATCCATATGAACTAGATTCAAAACTTGTTTCCCCCTTTATTTCTTTATTTCCTCCACTTTTTCATCATCTGACTCATAGGCTAGTGATAGCATTTTTAAAGCATCCTCAATTGTATCACTAGGGTCTAATGCTACCATATGAACCTCCTCCATTGGTGATCATTGTTCCTATGCTTGAATTGAATTATATTTAATATCATCAAGGCTTCTCTCTTTATCATTTGTTCAATTAGTGACTCAGGTCTAGATTTTATTTGTAACTAGCTTGGTAGAGGTATAGTAGGTGCACTAATTAACAAGTGATATTATCTTGGCCCGAACTACCATCTATAATCTCCTCCACTTTACTCCCACTACATCTTAGACTCTGGATTTCTATTATGCCTTTTCAATATAATGGTGACCTAAGAGAATGAAGAGGATTTTTTGTATATTGCGTTAAAAGGACTAGGATGGTGATCATAAGGTATATTTGTTACTTTGTATTTTAAAAGCTCCTTAACACTTTCATGGGGATCCCAATGCTTTAGCTCATCAATTTGAAGATTGAAGGAGGTCTTGTGTTTATAATTAGGCTTAATGTTGTCCTGTAATGTAGACATAGTTCTACTGATGGTTATGCGGAGGGTGTGGAGCAATCCCTTCCTTTTGGCCTTGCAAAGAACATCTATATAATTACATATTTGATAAGCCACTTTCTGCTCTACTATCTTGATTAGTATAAGGCTTCTTGGTATTCAATAAAACAGTGGCTAACTTTGCCTTTCTTTTGGGAGGGATCCATAAGAACTAGATCCAAAACTTGTTTCCCCCTTTATTCCTTTATTTCCTCCACTTTTTTATCATTTGACTCATAAGCTAGTGATAGCATTTTTAAAGCATCCTCAATTGTATCATTAGGGTCTAATGATACCATATGGACCTCTTCCATTGGTGACCATTGTTTCTATGCTTGAATTGAATAATATGTAATATTATCAAGGCTTATCTCTATATCCTTTGCTCAATGAGTGACTTAGGTCTGGATTTTATTTGTAGCTAGGTTGGTAGAGGTATAATAGGTCTAATAATTAGAAAGTGAAATTATCTTGGCCCTAACTACCATCTATAATCTCCTCCATTTTACTCCCACTACATCCTAGACTTGGATTGGTGTTATGCCTTTTCAATCTAATGGTGACCTTGGATAATGAAGAGGCTTTTTTGTATATGGGGTTAAAAGGACTAGGATGGTGATCATAAGGTATATTTATTACTTTGTATTTTAAAAGCTCCTTAACCCTTCCATGGGGATCCTAATGCCTTAGTTCATCAATTTAAAGATTAAAGGAGGTCTTGTGTTTATAATTAGGCTTAATGTTGTCCCGTAATGTAGACATAGTTTTACTGATGGTTATGGGGAGGGTGTGGAGCAATCCCTTCCTTTTGGTATTGCAAATACCATCTATATAATTACATATTTGATAAGCAACTTCCTACTCTACTATCTTGATTAGTGACTCAGGTTTGGATTTTATTTGTAGCTAGGTTGGTAGAGGTATAGTAGGTGTACTAATTAGAAAGTGATATTATCTTGGTCCTAAATGCCATCTATAATCTACTCCATTTTACTCCTACTACATCCTAGACTCTGGATTGGTGTTATGCCTTTTCAATCTAATGGTGACCTTAGAGAATGAAGAGGCTTTTTTGTATATGGGGTTAAAAGGACTAGGATGGTGATCATAAGGTATATTTATTACTTTGTATTTTAAAAGCTCCTTAACCCTTCCATGGGGATCCCAATGCTTTAGCTCATTAATTTGAAGATCAAAGGAGGTCTTCTATTTATAAGCAGGCTTAATGTTGTCCAGTAATGTAGACATAGTTCTACTAATGGTTATGGGGAGGGTGTGGAGAAATCCCTTCCTTTTGGTATTGCAAATACCATCTATATAATTACATATTTGATAAGCCACTTCCTGCTCTACTATCTTTATTAGTGACTCAAGTTTAGATTTTATTTGTAGCTAGGTTGGTAGAGGTATAGTAGGTACACTAACTAGCAAGTGATATTATCTTGGCCCTAACTTCCATCTATAATCTCCTCCATTTTACTTCCACTACATCTTAGACTCTGGATTGGTTTTATGCCTTTTCAATCTAATGGTGACCTTAGAGAATGAAGAGGCTTTTTTGTATATGGGTTTAAAAGGACTAGGATGGTGATCATATGCTATATTTATTACTTTATATTTTATAAGCTCCTTAACCCTTCCATGGGGATCCCAATGCTGTAGCTCATCAATTTAAATATTGAAGGAGGTCTTGTGTTTATAAGTAGGATTAATGTTGTCCTGTAATGTAGACATAGTTATACTGATGGTTATGGTGAGGGTGTGGAGCAATCCCTTCTTTTTGGTATTATAAAGACCATTTATATAATTATATATTTGATAAGCCACTTCCTGTTCCACTATCTTGATTAGTACATGAATAGATATCCTAAGCGGGGTGCATTATGTCCCTTCAATATTAATAATGGTACAATCTATATATATCCATATATCCCCCATAGCCTTAATTGAATTTTTGATCAAGAGGTTGACTCTTGACATTAAATTCTTAGTTATGGCATTGGTTAGGGTTAGATGAACAAAGTCACAAAGGAAGTGGATATGGTCCCTATACTTGAATATGTATAATTTTGAATAATATTAGGAAACTATTTGTGTCCCATCAGGGGACCATTCTTTAAGGTTGGGAATATTTGTTATGATAAGATGGGCATCCAAAAGGTATTAAATAATATAAAATTAAGTCCTACTCTTCTTAATTAAAAAAATTGCCTACTCAAATACGTGTTGATTACTTCACCAAGAGGAGGGGTGAGCTATTTCTCAACCATGAAATAAACTAAGGGGACAAAAATTGTATCCACATAGGTAGTGGTTGAGTTCCCACACAATTTTTTCATCATGGTCATGATCATTCTTATTCCAGGTCTAAATTGACCAATGGGGATGTTATGATTGAAGTTAGAGAACACTTGGTTTTTGAAATACAAACATAAGGAAAGGATGCTCTTCAAACTACTATATTTGGATAAATTATTGATTATGGTCAGGTCTAATTAGGGATTAGGCAGTTTTTAATCATTTTTAAAAGTTATGGGTGAGATGTAATCAATTTTCCAAAAACTACCCTCATGAATATTCATGCCCTTATCTATTTTATCATCTTTAAAAATTGGAGCAAGGATGTTTATATATTGTAGTACCTTAGTTTTAGCTACTGCATAATGCAAACCTATCATCTCAATGGTGATTATGTCATAGTAGAGCCTCCTTGTAGACATGTTCTTCTCCTCTTCTCTTGTGATGGGCTAGTGGTTCTCAATGTTCCAAAATAAGCTCAACCAATTATTGTCCCCTTTATTTAGAGTTATGGCATTAAACTATGTGTCCTTAAAAATTATCCCTTCTACATCTATGGTTAAATAGAGTTCCACATCTTCCTTGGAAACACATTTTTGAGCTACCATAGCTGTGAACTTTTCTTAAACTACTCATTGGTGGATTATACTTAGGATCTAGACTGAATTTCTCTTGCACAAGTGGTAATTCAATTTTAATTGGCTTTGTTAGAATGATCATAGGGTTAAATTAGGTATTTGTTACTTGCTAGGTATTTCCTAAAGGTTTTACAGTGCTTTAATGGTGGAAATTGTTTAAAATTATGAGAGATTTGTAACTTAGATTGTGTTTAGATATTTGTATTTATACCTTTGATTTTATGAGCCCACAAGATATTTTAATCCAAATTGGTTCTTATATGGCCCTATCTTGGAATCTCCATGGCATGCTACTCATTAATATTTGAAATATGACCATTTATCATTTTTTAACATGTGTCAATATTTTATTGGTTATGGATCCTTTAAAAATTCTACCTTGACTCACACAGTTGGATCTATTTGAATGGATCAATGTGGCTCATTGATCTCAATCTAAGAAATTGAATGTCATTAATTGATTTAATATATTCCCCATAATTATGATACTTGTCACTTTTATATTCATCCTAACCTTTATTAAAATGTTAACATTAATCTCACACCATCAGATCATCCTTACCCAAATGAATATGCTCCATTTATCTTTAATGATTGTATTATGCTCCTTGCTCTACATTTGATTGATTAAATTTTCTAAATAAGGCTACATATCATCAATCTTTGAAAGATGCTTGAGATTTAATCTATGGTATGTGGTTGTGCCACATGTTATCTCTATGGTATATCTTGAATTTTCAACCTTCATTATACACCACTATATTTTATTCATCTAGATCAACACACTCTATTGGATATGAATCCAAAAGTTAGAACATCATTGGCTACTCAATGTTATACTACTAAAATTGTGACAATTTTTACCTTCTCGCTTATCTAGAGCTTCATTAAAGTTTTGAATCAATACACATCATAGATCAAAATACATATGCTCATCTACATAACATCAATATTTGGGGACATGCTCGAGATTTAATCATCTATTATGGGATTGAATCTTGGCATCTCTACACTAGCTTTGAGTTCCTTTGAATTATCAACATCGATCTCACACCATCAGATAATCTTTGGCTGGTCAATCATGCTTTGTTGGATCATCTTTTACTATGTACCATTAGATATTTGTAAAGCTTCCCAAGATGGTGAAACTTGTCACCTACTCATTTATTTTAGGGCTCTGTTGGAGTCTTGACATAACACACATTATTAGATCAATATTATATGAGCAAATGCATATCATTGATCCTATAGTCAATAAAATAAAAGCAAGTCAGGCTAGGGGAATATAAGGAACTTAGATTAAATAATTTAGACTAAAGTTTTATTCATGTTGATAAACACGATCAAACCTTAGGATAATTTTTAAGGATATGTTATAAAACATAATAAAGGGACCATGTAATTATTTAGCCCACATTATTATTAAATAATTAAGGGGGATCATGACATAAAGGGACCACACATAATATTTTTAGATTAAGGTTTGGTCATGTTAAAAAAACATGACTAAGCCTTACAATAAACATTTAACTAAGTCCATAGCACAAATAATTATTCCCCTGCAAATTATTCTCATGCAAATAGTTCTCACACAAATTTAAATTTAATTCAAAAGAGACCCTGATTAAAACATTATGCTAGGGTTTTAACATGAATCAAAATAGATTTAATTAATCTTTGAGAAACCAAAGGATAGTAAAAGATCAATTTAACATTAAATCACAAAACCCTAAGCATGTTCATTCTCAAATGAGATTCCATTGATCCCATAAACAAAAACTTAGGAAAAAATTATTAGAAACATTAGAAGGGGTAAAAAAATGACCACTTGAAAATATGTCAATTAATCTAAATGAGAACCATGTGTGGATGATTTTTAAAATAAAAAAATGTGTAAACATGTTAACGGTACTCTGATTTAGTGAATTTTCAACTTTAAGGTATAAATTTTCTTAATTTAAAACAAGGTTCCCCATTTTTTAGAAATGGGGTTATGTTAAACTCAATAAATAATGACTTTGGGGGGAAATATAGCAATATGTTATAATTCAGAGACTCTAGTTTATACTAATAACTAGGCTACTTCTTCCATTTGATTAGGGCCATTATTAAGATTAGTTCATGGTTAAAATAAGTCTTGCACATGTAGAATTAGGATCTAACATCAAGACATAGCCATGCTATGTGTGTGCTTTTATTACACTTACTAATTACCATAGGATTTAAAAAACATCTTCTAGACTCATGACCTTGACCATTAACATTGGCTTACAACATATTTAGATATTCATCAAGAATCATGATTTAGCTTAGGGAGTGCTTAGTCATTGATCTACTACCATCTAGGCATATATACCCTTGAAAAAGATACATTTGTCTCTACTCAAGGCCTTACTCTATTGCTAGCTAGGTGTGCATAGCCCTAGTGGAGATTACCAAAATCACCTCTACTTACAAATCATTTTGGAGTTTGTAATATGCTCTTATTTTTTGTATTTTTTAGATATTTTGACATTATATAAAATTTTGTGAACCAAATTAGCCAAGTTTTGGATTTGTTCAAATGTTTTATCTTTAGATAGTATCCTTGGCTATAAACTTTTTCCCATGTAATTAATGTTTTTTAAGTCAAACATGACTTTGTCCTAATAATTCAAGTTTTCACCCTATATATGGAATCCTTATTAAAATAAAAATTATATTAAAACAAGGCTTAAAATGTCAAGGAAAAATTAACCTACTTATTATTCCTCACTAGTTTCTCCAAACTATAGCATCTAGCTCATATTTCAACAATCCACGATCAACCAGTTTTGGGAAGACATACCTGCATTCCTAAACTATGGGGTTCCTTTTGAGATACTAAATGTATTATTTGCTAATGACTATCTTTAAAATAAGTATTTAAATCAAGTAGTAAATTATAAAAAAATAAACACAAAAAACATAAATCAAACAAATAAAAAGATAAGGAAATAAGTGAATAATTGTATACATGCACTATGTACAAATAAAGGACATAAAGGAAAGAAAGAAGAAAGAAACTAAAATAAAGCCTACCTATACTAAATATAACTAGTATTATAGTTCATTACATGAAGTCTTTAGGTATAATATCATATGAATAGTGCTTGAGGTATTTTCCATTGGTTGGCAATGTAAACTTTGTTCCTTGCAAGTCTTTTAGTTTGAAGGTGTTATCCCCTGGGATCTCAAAAATATGATATGGGCCAATCCATAAGGGAGTGAACTTCAAATATTTTGTTTTTTGTTCTAAGGCTTTATCCCAAAGAAGGACCAAGTATCCTTGTATAAACACCTTTATCTTTGAATGATTATCACACCACCTCTTAATTATGGTCTAGTGTCTATTAAAATTGTTAAAAATTTCTTTTTTGCATCTTCCATCTATATGATGCCAAGTAGCCTTGAATTTCCAAACTCTTGATCCTCTTCCATGTACTCTTTTATGAACCTATATGTTGGTAGCTTGAGGGTAATGGGGAATATAGGTTCTTGACCATATAGCATCAAAAATGGTGATGCTTTAAGAGCTTGCTTGACTCTAGTTCTATTTGCCCAAAGGGCATACTTACATAGTGTGTGCCTTATTCTTGGTTTATTAGCTATATACTTCTTTATATAATTCATCAAGTTATTGTTTGTTGATTCAGATAATCCATTGCCTTGGGGGTAATGGTTTGATGAGAACTTGATAATAATGTTTCTATTATATGCCCACTGATTCATCTCAAGGGATACAAAATTAGATCCACTATCATAGAATAGAGATACTAGTGTGCAAAACCTTGTGCATATATTTTCCTCTAAGAATTTTATCATTTGTTTAGTCCTACACTACTTGGTTACCATTACTTTAGTCCATGTAGTAGTCATTAGAAGATAGAACATACTTGTGACCATCAGATGAATTGGGGTTGATGACCCCCACAAAGTATTATCCCCATTAGGTAAAGGGTTTATCAATCATTATTGGTCTAAATGGCATGGCTGCCTTGGGCTCTTTAGTATTTTAGACTTGACATGAATATCATTCCCTCACATATTTGTGAGAATATTTGAATATATTAGGCTAGTAATAACCAACCCTAAGGATTTTGTGGGATATAGTACTTCAAAATAGATGTTCACTTCCTAGATTCTCATGAAAAGTGCCCAAGATCTCAACTACTTTTTCCATGGAGACACCTCTTAGGTAAATGCCCTCAAAATTTCTGTATAATATCCCATATTTGATCAAGAAATGGGCTAACTAGAGAATTTAAGATCTCTTTTGATCTCTACTTAATCATATAGGATAATAATCATTCATTAGTAAATTACCAATGGGATCATACCAATCATTGGGTTGAAAACTTTGGTGATCAACCTACATAACACTTAGTTTGTGATTAGTATTAGTACTTAAATGAATTAAACCTTGGTATCTTACCAACTTAGTAGTCTTCATCTCTATATCATATTTTTGAAGTAAAAATAACCAATTACTTCTATTTTCTCTAAGTTCACATTGTCTCAACATTAGATTAATGTCAGTGTCTGATAGAATTACATGCATTTTATTCCTAAGGATATAGTGCCTAAACTTCTTCACTTCATTGACTAAAGAATTTTTTTTTGTCAATCAAAGAATAGTTCAACATAACATTTTTAAGGTTAGTACTCATGAAATCAATGGGTTGATCACACTTATCTATATTTTGAGTTAGAACAACAACTATTGTATAATCAAAGGTAAAGGAATAAAGATAGAAATATTTAGTGAAATATGGACTTATAGTATAGGGGCTTATCTAATTATTTCTTTGATGTCTTTGAAATATTTCTTGGTCTCCTCATTCCATCTGATCTTGACATATTTCTTCAATATGTCATTCAATGGCTTCATAATCTCTGCAAAAGCAAAAATAAACTTTCTCACAAAGTTGATTTTAGCAAAGAAATATTTTAATTCATTTTAACTATTAGGGGGTTCTATCTTTGATATTGTATCTACTCTATCCAAGTATATCTAGATACATTCCTTGGTTATAACATGTCCCAATAATTTTCCCTTAGTTACACAAAAAAAAAATTCCTCTTAGGGTTGAAAGAAATTCCATACCTTCTACATCTCTTGAATACCTATTACAAGTACATGATGTGGTCTTCCCTATTATTTGAAAAAATATTTAAATCATCCAGCATATAATAATGTATTTACCTATAAGGCCTTAGAATTCATGCTCCATTTCTCTTTTAAAGGTTTCACCAGCATTGATTAATCCAAAGGGCATTCTCTTACAATCAAAAGTGCCCCACTTATTAGTAAATGCAATCTTCATTTTGTCTTTTGTGTTTACTAGCACCTGATTATATCTTGAAAATACATCAAGAAAAGATGTCATAGGAGAACCAAAAGTAATTTGGATTACTTGGTCAAGAAAGAGTAGGGGGTAATTATAATTTTTAGATGCTCTATTCAAATTTATAAATTCAATTTACAATCTGATCTCACCATTTTTCTTCCTAACTAGTGCTAAGTTAGATACCCAATTGGAGTGTCTAATGGGAAAAATTATATTACCATCTAGTAACTTATTGAACTTTTTGTATATCATTGGTTTTAGGATGGGGTTTATTGGCCTTTATTTTTACCTAAAAGGTTTACCTTCTTATTTCAATGGTATGGTGTGGGTTATGACTCTGGCATCAAAGATGTTTAAGTCATCATAGGAGAATGATATCACATCCTTATAATTGGTCAACATATTTTTGGATCTCTTAGTTTTAATTCTTATGTAGGTTGTACTAATGTTCACTAGCTAAGGTTGACCTTGGGAACCTAGGTCAATTATATTATAGTACTTTCCATCTACTTTGGGTATCTTGATAGTTTCATCTAGTCTATCTAAATCAAATAATCTCTCAGGGGATATCATTCCTTTGGGAATATTATTATAATTTACCTAAATAACCTTATCTTCAAGGTTGCCTTCAACTTTTTCAGCATCAAGGGTATTTTCATTGACCTCAACAATAAAGTGAGTCACAAATAACCCTGAACTAGTTATGAAGTCTATGACTTGTTGATAATCAACAAATACTTACAAATGGTTAATATTATCTGCCACTGAGGGACATGGGACTAATTCAATGTTAAGACATTGTAACTTGGAACTTTGATTGGGCATAAGGTTGGTTGTAGCTAAATAAAGTTCATCAGTAGCCTTATTTTTTACCCTAAGGACTTACATAATATTGAAATCATCAAAATAGTTAATTAAGTCCCATACTATAAACTTATACTTCTTTAGATATGACAACTTGTACTGATATCTACTTTTGACCTAATTAACTACTATTTATGAATCACCAAAAACAAATAATTCCTTGACCTTATGTTTGATTTCAAATTGTAATTCAAGAATAAGTGATTCATACTTAGCTGAAGTATTAGTGCATGAAAACTAAATTTTGTAAGAGGAATTATATTCTTTTCCAATGTGATTTATTAATACCACCCCTCATCCAAAGATTAATTTACATCTAACACCAACAAAATACAATTTTTGTAATTCAGGCATAACATGAGAAGTTTTGGAGTTACATACCTTTATGGTATCAAGAGTGTAATCACCCAAATATGAGTTAACCACATTGACCATCTCATTGGTTTTATTGTACATGGTGATCATATGCTTCATCTCAGGCTCCCTTTCTATCTTAATCTAATTAGAAACTCCTTTCCAAGGTAACTACATGTGTCAGCAATCAATAGACATGTAACCATTCAGAGATTTGGTCTAGTATCTACTTAGTAGCATTTTATATACATCAAGAATATCCACCAGTTGGATGTCATTGAACTATTATATCCTTGGTTTAGAATCAATCTATATTTGAAAATTTAATATTTCACTAATTACTTTGATTCTTGATTTATCTAATTGAGTAACAACCCCACCAAATTTTGTTGGAGTCAAACCTAGTTGCTTAAAAATACCTTTAAGAATAATATTTGTAGATGCACTAGAGTGTAACAAATAATTATGAAAATTCTTACCAAAGATCTTGACTATAAGCAGGAAAGGTGGAACATCTACCTTATTTTTATGTATTGAAATGTTAGCATGTGAAGCCTTTTGAGACTTCCCAAGATTCTTAGATAAAGACCCCAACAACAAATCCCTTTGATTAGTAATCTAAGTAAATTCATGCAAAGTAATGTTATCTTTAATATTGTTCATGTCCTCTACTATATTATATCTAGTCTTATTAGAAGAATTAGATTTATCAACATTTGTTATAGAGGTACTTACCTTAGGAGGATTTGGATTGTTGTCTGGTGTATTATTAGGAGGAATATCAAAAATATTTGGTAGAGTTGAGGTATTCAAAGGTTATTTTGGCTCCTTATTCCTTAGAGGATAGGTCTTCTTTATATATTATTAAAAAGCATGAATATCCTCAATGATATCCTTAGACTCATTCTCTTCTTTGAATGGGAACTCAAATGTTTCCACCATGAGAGTTAAATCACAAGATTTAGATGACCTTGAATAACTTTAGGTACCTACACCATTTTATTTATTAGGGACAACTTCAAAATTATCTAATTATTATTGAAAAGCTTTAAAATCATTATAAAATTCTAGACAATCTAATTCACCTTGCTTTGAAGTATAATGAACTCTACAATAATAATAAAAAGCTAGATCACTAAGATTTATGTTAGGCACATTATTATTAGTAGATGACTCATTATTGTGGCTTCTTTTGTTTTTATTTTTAAACCTATTTGAAGGCCTATTGATTTTTTTTAAAGAGAAGTTCCTATTAGAGCTTTGCCAAGTATTGCCAACTTAATTTTATAATTGAAGGAAGTTAGTGCTTAAATTTTGAACCATTTTTAAGATATATTCATATTCACTCTTGGGTGCCTCATAATTATGAAATTAAGTATTGATACTACCTACATGCATACAATATCTCTAGTCTTGTAGATGAGATCCACTAGAAATATTGTTTAAGAATCCTAGGTTTTGGCTAGGATGTGCATGGTTTAAAGGCAATTGGTTTATAATTGGAAGCTGAATTAAGTCAAGCATATTTTTATTGGCATTAGGAATGACATTTAGAATAGGAAAATTTGGATTAATGTTAGGAATAATCTATGCTATTTGTCATTATGGTTGCATCTAATCATTAATGATAATAGCTTCAACATAAGCTAAGGCTAATGTATTAATTCCTTGAATAGATATTTTAAGAAACACATAAGTCATGGGATCCAAGGAATCTATGTAAATATTTAAGGCTAAAGCCTCATTAGGTATATAAGGGGATAGGGTTTTACTATTTTTTTTGAAATCTAAAATTGAAGGCTCTTATGGGCTCATTTGAGTCTCTTTTGATTGTGGTAAATTATTTGGTAAAGACACAAGGACTAATGAATTTGTCAAATTGATTCATAAAGTAATTATTAAAATCATTCCAGTTGGATATATAGTTTTTAGGAAGGTTTAATAACCATTCATATGCAACATTTTTAAAATTAAATCGAAATAATTTGCATGATACATCTTCATGAATAACATTCAAACGTCTTAAAGTAACTTTAGAAATTTTAATGTATTCTTTAGCGGTTACAAAACCATTAGGAATAAAATTAGGCAAATATTTTTTAGGATTATGAGGAAGGTCATGTAATAAACCTAACACATTTATTGAATAACTTCCTAGCTAAGCTATATCTTGATAGGGATTGAACACAAAACAACTCTAAACTAGTGAATTTGGTAGAGACTTTGAGAGTTTATGTTTACCTTTGTCTCACCTAGCTCTCCTATGAACTTTTATTGAAAGAAGAAGAAATCTTATCTCTAAACATGACCAAGTCCTTATCCTTGGGAATTTTATCTTGAAATATTTGAATCTTGTTTGAAATATTATGTGTAAATATTATCTTTACAAATAACAATGATCAGACTTGCATATTAAGAAACTTTCACACAATTTTGAATAAAGGATGACAAAGGATGTCAATCTTGAACTAATTTAGCTCAAAGATATGTCCAAATACCTAGGTATGATTTATATTTACATGTTTCAAGCTTAGATTAAATCATATTTTAGAGGATAAAATCAATCTTTCAACAAACCCACTATTACTAACCTCAAATGCCTTGGATTCACAAAGCTTAAGCTATCTTTACCATAATTTAGCATATATCTTCAAAGAATATCTATCTTTGTTTGAATGAGCACAAAGACTAATATTAAACCATTAATATCAATGATTTTTTTCACAAATATGAAAAGAATACACCAATATTTGAATAGAATTCACCAAAAATATCAAAGATGTTTTAAATTTTCAAAGATTTAACTAATGCCCTCCTTCTCATGCCAATAGAATGAATTCCCTTTCGATGACTAAAAGTGTATGATATGTGGTTATTAACATTTAAAACACACTACTCATTTATGAATTCAAATAATCCAATGCATGTGTTGTAGGTTATGATAATTCTATTATCTTTGGAGGAATAGAGGTAAAACAAGTTGACTATTTCACATATTTATATTAATTATTGGTTGGGAACCATCATGGCCTAATAGTTGATCTTTGATTTTGAAGATTATTTGTGCTAATTAATTTAAATTATGATCAAAAACTAAGTCTAAAGATAAAAATAGATAAGTATTCAAAATTAAGATAATCTAAGGTGAATTGATAAAAAAAGAGCAAAAGAAAGGGTGAGGTAGAAAAGAAATATGTTGTTGATGTTTAACCCAAACATTATGATAAATTTCAAGTTTAGTCTAAACATGCATTTGAAAAATATATGACATGAAGTAGCATAATCTCAAATCCTATCACACATTAGGAAAACATCTAAGGATAGTATGTAATAGTGAGAATAGGGACCAAGTTCACTTTAAAGATTTACCCTTACAAGCAAAAAACATGAGCACATATGCAAAAAAGGTAAAGAAAATGAATTAAACCTTATAACTTTCATAAAATATAGAATTATCAAAAATTAACAACTCTAAACTCAAATATTCACATCTATAATTAAAAATAATAATTCAAATCTAAGATTTAGACCAGACAAATGAGAGAGAATGCATGATAAAAATTCCCACAAGTAAATGTCAACAATAATTATATAACTCCTTATATGAATTTTCTCAAAAGTTACAAATAATTTTTAGTTGTAAGAACTCTCTCCCTCCCATTTACAATTGAAAAAACCTCTTTATATAAACCATTCATAAGGTATGATGTTTAGTCATGTCAAATATTGAGGACAATTATCCTTTTATAATTCTTTGAGATCTTTTTAGACATTCTAAAATGACTAACCTATAGGTAATATTATTTACAATTTGCACATGCCTTTACAAAAAGATTATTTTATTTTAAAATATTATACAATGTTATTACATAATATAATATCCTAGGTCAATTGGCTTGACATTTAGACCCTTGTGTTGCTATAGTATTTTGCCTTCCCTACATGATCTTCATCTTATAATGTTGCTCATTGATAAGTTGGAGGTCAATAATAGGCCTCATGAAGTGTTACTTTTCTTGGTCATCTAGGTTATTGAGATCATTATCTACTCTTTCTAATTATTTATTGATATTTATGACATCTCCTACCTTCTCTTCAGATGACAAAAGTAATACCATGATCTTCTTATTATCAGCACATATCCCTTATCCTTGATTTCTTAACTACTATATTTATTGAGTAGTTATGTTTTTGAACTCCTCATTAGTGATAAATCCTAATAGACTAAGTGTGGTGGGATATTTGATCAAGATGCCCAATATGTGAAAAATCCTATTTGCTTATTATTTGATATCCTTCACAATGTCCTCCATTTTCTTGGACTAATTTCTTAGGACATTAATTTTATCTACCAATATAGCCATACCCATATTAATGTGGGCTGGGCTAATTATTATGAACTCAAGGATTTGATTATTTGGTAAATACCTTGATCAAATTCCTCACTTGGTAGCTTGAAGTTTGAAATTGGCTAACTTGGCCTATAGCCATGATAATTTTTTTATTCATTACATCTTGTTTAGGCCTGATTGATTTTCATGAACTGAACAAATCATCCATGGTCTCCCCAAATAGTTTGAACTTGGTCTTTTGGGATGAAAAGATATCTATTCCTTCCAAATCCTTATTTTTCTACATTATGCCATTGATAGCTACTTTCAATTACTTTGACTATGCATAAGCTAATTGATTAATATTTTACTCAAAGGTAGGATTTTCACCTACCTTTTTCCCTGTCACTAGAGTAAAAACAACAAAAGGTTCTACTTTTAAGAAAGTGAACTCCTCTCCACCAAATATGGATTTCTTCTTTGTGAACCTTTTTGAGATGGTAGTTTTTGGGTCAAAATTGACACCAATTCATGATTGAGTCACTTGTGGTGCATGGATCTCTATTTACTCTCCACTTGATTTTCCTAGAGTAACCATCCTTTTATCCTTCTCCTTTTTAAAGGTAACTATCCATGGCTTGACCTTTTCATGAACTAGGATACTGATGGCCTTCATCATGGCTCAATGATGTTATGTGGTAGGTACCTTTTATAATTTACCATAGATGAACCATCATGGAAAGGTTTTACCATGAATCAAGTTTTATTTTCTAAATAGATTGACTTCACTCAAAGGATGGGTGAAAGCCAGCTTAGGATTCTTTATCTTCACTTCAACAATGGCCAATTCTTCCTTTCTTTTAGGGGGATCCACAAGAACTAGATCCAACACTTATTTACCCATTTCTTCATTTATTTCTTCCATTCATTTATCATTTGACTCATAGGCTAGTGATAACATTTTTAAAGCATACTCAATTATCTCACCAAGGTCTAATGCTACCATATGAACCTCCTCCACTAGTGATCCTTATTCCTTAGCTTGAGCTGAAGAAGATGCAAACTCATTAAGGACTCTCTCCTTTATCCTTTGCTCAATTTGTGCCATAGGTCTAGAGTCTATTTGTAGCTGGATTGGTGGAGGTCTATTAGGTGTACTACTTATCAAGTCATACTATCTTTACCCTAACTACCATCTATCATCTCCTCCCTTTTGCTCCCTCTACATCCTAGACTCTAGATTGATGTTCTTCCCTTTCAATCTAATGGTGACCTTAGAGAATGAAGGGGATTTTGTGTATATGCGGTTAAAAGGACTAGGTTGGTAATCATAAGATATAATTATTCCATTGGTATTCAAATTATCCTTAACCCTTCCATATGGATGCCACTACCTTATCTCATCAATTTGAATATTGGAGGAGGTCCTATGTTTATAAGTAGCCTCAATGTTGTCTCATAATATCAACATAGTTCTACCGATGGTTATGCGAAGGGTTTGGAGAAATCCCTTCCTTTTGGTCTTATAGATTTGATCTATACCATTTCATATTTGATTATCCACTTCTTATTTTTCTAGCTTGATTGGCACATAAATAGGTAGCCTAAGTGGGGTACATTATGTCCCTTAAATCCTAATAATGGTATAATCTAGATATAGTCATATATCCCTCATGGACTCAATTGAATTTTTGATCAAAGGGTTCACTCTTAACATCAGATTCTTAGTTATGGCCTCTATTAAGGTTGGATAAAACATAGTCACAAATGAAGTGGATGTGTTCTCTATATTTGAATATGTGTAATATTGAATAATATTAGGAATTATTTGTGTTCCATCAAGTGACCATTCTCTAAGGTTAGGAATCTTTATTTTTCAAATAAGGGAATCTAAAAGGTATGACATCATATAAAATTACATCTAACTCTTCTTATTAATTATAGAAAACTATCTACTCAAATATGTGTTGAGTACTTTACCAAGATGCGGGTGTGTCATTTCTCAACCATGAAATAAAACAAGGGGACCCAACTTTTATCCACATAAGTAGTGGTTGAGTTCCCACATAATATATTCATCATGGCCATGATCATTTTTGTTCCAAGTTTGAATTGACCAATGGGGATGATATTATTGAAGCAAGAGAACACTTGGTTTATAGAATATAGCCATAGGGAAAGGATTCTCTTCAAATCATTATCTCTAGCTCAATTATTTATTGTGGTCACATCTACATGGGGATTAGGAAATTTTTAATAATTTTAAGAAGTTATGGGAAAGATGTAAGCAATTTTTCCTGAAACAACCCCCATGAACAATCATGCACTTATCTATTTTTCCATCTTTAAAAATTGGATTAATTATATATATTCAATTTATTACCTCAAGTTTATCTACTATATAATACAATCCTATCATCTACATGGTGACTATGTCATAGTATATCCTCCTTACAAACACATTCTTCTCCTCTTCTCTTACGATGGGTTACTAGTTCTCAATGGTCTAAAACAAGCTAGAGTTCTACATCTTCCTTGAAAACACCCTTCCTTGAAAAATCTAATTTTTATGTCTATGGTCAAATAGAGTTACACATATTACCTAAAAACACCTTTCCAAGCTACCATGGCTATGAACTTTGTTAAATTTCTCACTGGTGGAATACACTTTGACTCTGGATTGAATTATTCATTCATATGTGGTAATTTAATTTGCCTTGGCTTGGTTACAATGATCAAAGGGTCAAATTAGGGATTATATACTTGATAGGTCTTTCCTAAATTTTTTATAATGCTTTAATGGTGACATCTATTTGAATTTATGTGATCTTCATGACTTAGATTATGTTTAGATCTTTATATTTATATCTTTAATTTTTTGAGACCACAAGATCTTTTAATCTAACTTGTTGCTTATGTGGCTCCATCTTGGCATCTCCATTGTATGCTACTAATTAATATTTGAAATATGACCATTTTTTAATTTTGGACATGTTTCAATATTTTATTGGTTACAAACCCTTTAAAATTTTTACCTCACCTTGTACCATTGGATCTATTTACATGGATTAACATGGCTCATTCATCTTGATGTGAGAAAATTAATTCCATTAGATACTTTATTATATTCCCCATGGTTTTGACACTTGTCACTTCCACATTCATCCTAACCTTTGTTGAAATGTCAACATTGATATCATCTCATCAAATCATTCTTGCCTAAATGAATGCACTCCATTGATCTTAAATGATTGGATCATGCTCCTTGATCAGTGTGTCTTTGATCAAAATATGTACATAAGTTTGTGTATCATCAATATTTAGAAGATGATCAAGCTTTAATTTATGGCGTATGATTGTGCCACATGTCATCTGTATGGTGGCTCTTGAAATTTTAACCTTCATTACACACCACAAGATCTTGTTTATCTAGATCAACGTGCTCCATTGGATCTCAATCTGAAGGGTGGAACATCATTAAATACTCAATGTTCTTCTAGTAAAATTGTGACAATTGTCACCTTATTACTTATTCAAAGCTTTGTTGAAGTTTTGACTCAATACACATAGTCAATCAGAATGTGTACACTTAGGCACATATTACAGATCTCTATGGACAAGATCAATATTTAATCATCTATTATGGGATTTATATTTGGCATCTCTGTGCTAGCTTTGAGTTCCTTTAAATTTTTAACACTGATCTTTCACCATCAGATCATATTTAACTAATCAATCACACTCTATAAAATGATATTTTACTATGTACCATTGGATATTTGGCAAGGTTCCCATGATGGCAACACTTGTCACCTTCTAATTTGTTTTAGGGATCCATTAGAGTCTTGACATAACATTCATTGTTTGATCAATCTTGTCTGAGCAAATGTGTATAGTTGATCTTCTAGTGAATAAAATTAAACTAAGTTAGGCTTAGGGAATATAGGTAACTTAGGTTAAATATTTTAGAATAAGGTTTTATTCATGTTGATAAACATAATAAAACCTTAGGATAAATTTTTAGGATAAGTTCTAAAACATAATAAATAGACCATGGGGTTAGTTAGACAACATTAATAATAAAGAATTAAGGGGGGATCTAGACATAAAGGGACCAATCATAATATTTTTAGACTAAGTTTCGGTCATGTTTAAAAAAATGACTAAGCCTTAGGATAAAAATTAAACTAAGTCTAAGGCACAAATAATTATTCCCATGTAAATTGTTCCCACACAAATTTGAATTTAATTCAAAAGGAATCTAAGTTAAAACATTACACTAGGGTTTTCACATGACTCAAAATATATTGAATTAATCTTTGACAAACCAAAGGATAGTAAAAGATCAATTTAACATTGAATCATAAAACCCTAAGCATGTTCATTCCCAAATGAGATTACATTGATCCTATAATACATAAACATAGGTAATAATCATTAGAAACATTAGAAGGGGTAAAATAATGACCACTTGAAAATATGTCAATTAATCCAAATTAGAACCATGTGTGGATGATCTTTAAATAAAAAAAATGTGAGAACATGTTAATGGTACACTGATCAAGTGATTTTTCAACTTTAAGGTACAAATTTTCATAATTTAAAATAAGGTTACCCATTTTGTAGAAATGGGGGTATGTTAACCCCAATAAATGGTGACTTTTGGGGAAAATATAACAATATGTTATAATTTAAAGACTCTAGTTTAGACTAATAACTAGGCTACTTGTTCCACTCGATCATGGGCCATTATTAAGATTAGTTAATGGTTAAAACATGTCTTACACATTCATAATTAGGATCAAACATCAAGACATAGACATTCTATGTGTGTGATTTAATTTTAATTATTAATTTCCATAGGATTTAGAAAACATCTTCCAGACTCATGACATTGACCATTAAAATTGATTTACAACATATTTAGATATTCATTAAGAATCATGTTTTAGCATAGGGAACACTTGGGAATTTCTCTACTACCATCCAAACATATATATATACCTGATAGAGATACATTTGGCTCCACTCAAAGCATTGATCTACTACTAGCCAGATGTGCATAATCCTTGTGGAGATTACTAGAATCACCTCTGCTTAGTAAAGCCTTATGGATTTTATAATAAGATTTTATTTTCTATACTTTTTAGATGTTTTAACTTTATAACAAAGGTTGTGAACCAAATCATCTAGGTTTGGGATTTAGTCAAATGTTTGATCTTTAGACAGTCATCTGTAGCTATAAACTTTGTCTTAGGCAATTATCCTAATAATTAAAATTTTCACCCTATATGTGCAATACTTATTAGAATTAAACTTATATCATAAAAAAACTTAAAATTTAAAGGAAAAATTAACCTACTTATTATTCCTGACTAATTTCTCCAAACTATAACATCTGTCTCATATTTCAAAAATCTATGATCAGCCAGTGTTGGGAAGACATACCTACATTCTTAAAATATGGGGTTCCTTTTGAGCTTATAAATGTATTGTGTGATGAGGAATATCTTGAAAAGACTTATTTAAATCAAGGAGTAAATTATAGAAAAGGAAACACACCAAACACAATTCAAACAAATAGAAAGCCAAGGAAATAAGCAAATAATTATATACATGCACTATGTACAAATAAAGGATAGGAATGAATGAAAGAAGAAAGAAAGTAAACTAAATCCCACCTACACTAAATCTAACTAGTATTATAGTTCATTACATGAAGACTTCAGGTTAAATAGCAGAGAAATAGTGCTTGAGTTATTGCCCATTGGTTGGAAATGTAAACTCTACTCCTTGCATGTCTTTTAGTTTCAAGGTGTTATCCCCTAGGATCTCAACAATCTTCTATGGGCCAATCCATAAGGGAGTGAATCTCCCATGTTTTTCCTTTTGGTTCTGAGGCTTTATCCCAAATAAGAACCAAGTCTCATTGTGTAAACACATTTAAATTTGAACACTTATCAAACCAACTCTTAATTATGGTTTGGTATCTACTAAAATTGGCAAAATTTTACTTTTTTACATCTTCCATATGTATGATGCCAAGTATCCTTAAATTTACAAATTCTTGATCCTCTTCCATGTACGCTTGTTTGAACATGTATGTTGGCAGCTTGAGAGTAATGGGTAAATATAGGTTCTTTACCATATACCATCAATAGTGGTGATGCCTTGAGAGCTTTCTTGACTCTAATTTTATTTACCCAAAGGCCATACTTAAGTAGTTTGTGCCAAGTTCTTATTTTATCAACTATAGCTTTCTTTATGGCTTTCATCAAGTTCTTGTTTTTTGATTCAAATACTCCATTTCCTTAGGGGCAATGGTTTGATGATAACTTAAGAATAATGTTTCTATCATATGCCCACTCATTCATCTTAATGGCTACAAAATTAGATCCATTATCACATAATAGAGATACTAGTGTACTAAACCTTGTGCATATATTTTCCTCTAAGAATTTTATCATTTCTTTAGTCCTACACTACTTGGTTACCATTGCTTTAGTACATCTTATATAGTAGTCAGTAGAAGTCAAAACATACTTGTGACCATTAAATTAATTGCTATTGATGAACCCCACAAAGTCTTGTACCCATTGGGTAAAGGGTTTATCAATCATTACTGGTTTAAATGGCATGGCTACCTTGGGCTCTTTAGTGTTGAGTAATTGACATGAATATCATTCCCTCACATGCTTGTGGGAATCTTTGAAGATAGTAGGATAGTATTAACCAACCCTAAGGATTTTGTGGGTTGGAGTCCTTATAAATGGATGTTCACTTCCTACCTTCTCATGGAAAGTACCTAAGCTCTCAACTACTTTTTCCTTTGAGACACATCTTAGGTAAATGTCCTCAAAATTATTTCTATATAATATCCCATCTTTGATCAATAAATGGGTTGAATTAAGACTTAAATCTCTATTTTTCTCTCTAATTAATCATATAAGACTATATCTAATCATTAGTAAATGAACAATGGGATCATACCAATCATTGGGTTGAAAACTTTATTGATCAACCTACATAACACTTAGTTTGGAATTAGTATTAGTAATTAATTGAATTAAACCTTCACATCTTACCAACTTGGTAGTATTCAACTCTAGATCATATTTTTGAAGGATAATCAACAAATTACCTCTCTTTTCTCTAAGTTCACATTAACTCAGCATTAGCTTAGTGCTAGTGTTTGACAAAATTGCATGTATTTTATTCCTAAGAATATAATGCCTAAACTTCTTCATTGCCTTGACTAAAGAAAATGATTGTTTTTCAATAAGAGAATAGTTCAACTCATTGTATTTAAGGTTAGTTCTAATGAAATTAATGAGTTGATCACACTTATCTACATTCTGAGTTAGAACAACTATTGTATGATCAAAGGTAAATGAATAAAGATAGAAATATTTAGTGAAATCTAGACTTATAGTATAGGGGCTTATCTAATTGATTCTTTGATGTCTTTGAAATATTTCTTGGTCTCCTTATTCCATGTGATCTTGACATATTTTTTCAACATTTCATTCAATGGATTCACAATCTATGCAAAACCAAAAATAATCTTTCTCACAAAGTTGATTTTAGCAAAGAAAGATTTTAATTCCTTCTTACTATTAGGGGGTTCTATCTTTGATATTGTATTTAATAAATCTAAGTATATAGATATACCTTCCTTGGTTATAACATGTCCTAACAATTTTCCATCAATTACACAAAAATTTCTTCATTGGGTTGAGAGAAATTCCATACCTTTTGCATCTTTTGAATACATATTACAAGTGCATGATGTGGTCTTCTCTATTATTTGAAAAGATAGTTAAGTAATCCATGCATATAATAATGTATTTACCTATGAGGCCTTGGAATTCATGATCTATTTATCTTTGAAAGGTTTCACTTACATTGATTAATCCAAAGGGCATTCTCTTGTAATCAAAAGTGCCCCACTTAGTAGTAAATGCAATCTTTAGCCTGTCTTTCATGTTTACTAGCACCTTATTATATCTTAAAAATCCATCAAGAAAAAACATCATGGTAGAAATAGAAAAAAATTGTATTACTTGGTTAAGAGAGAGTAGGGGGTAGTTATCCTTTTTGGATTCTCTATTTAGATTTCTAAATTTATACACAATCTGATTTCACCATTTTCTTTCTAATTGGTACTAAATTAGCTACCCAATTGGAGTGTCTAATGGGAAACACTATTTTATCATCTAGTAACATCTTGATATTTTTATATATCATTCTTTCTAGGATAAGGTTGATTGTCATTTATTTTTTCCTAGAAGATTTACATGCTTATTTCAATGGTATGGTGTGGATTATAACTCTAGAATCAAAGATATTTAAGTCATCATAGGACCATGCTATCACATCCTTATACTTGGTCAAATTTTGTTTAGATCTCTTGGTTTTAATGCTTATGTAGGCTGTACCAATGTTCACTAGCTAAGGTTGACCTTGGGAACCTAGGTCAATTGCATTATAGTACTTCTTATCTACTTTGGGAATCTTGAAATTTTCATCTAGTTTATTTGAATCAAATAGTCTCTCTAGGGCTATCATTCCATTGGGATTATTTTTATTTATCTGAATGATCTTATCATCAAGATTGCCTTTAAATTTGTCATCATCAAGGGTATTTTCATTGACCTCATCAATGATGTAAGCCTCAAATAACCCTGACCTAGTCATAAAGTCTATAACTTATTGATAATCATTGAATACTTACAAATGGATAACATGATATTCCATTGAGGGACATGGGACCAATTCAAAGGTAAGCCTTTGTAACCTGGAACTTTGATTGGGGATAAGGTTCGTTCTAGCTGAATCAAGTTCATCAACAACCTTATTTTATTCCCTAGGGACTGACACAATGTTGAAAGCATCAAAACGTTGAATTAAGTCCCGTACTATAAACTTATACTTCTTAAGAGAGAAAAACTTGCATCGATATCTACTTTAACCTAATTAACTAATAGTTATTAATCACCAAAAAATAATAATTCCTTGACCTTGTATTTGATTGTAAATTGTAATTAAGGAATAAGTGATTTATAATTGGTGTATAGGAAATAAATTTTGTAAGAGGCATCGTATTCTTTCCAAATGTGATTGATTAATACCACTCCTAGTCTAGAACTTGATTTACATCTCACACCAAAAAAATACAATTTCCATATTCTAAGTATAGCATGAGAAGTTTTGGAGTTACATACCTTTGTGGTATCAAGAGTGTAAATATCCAAATATGAGTTAACCACATTGACCATCTCATTGGTTTCATTGTACTTGGTGATCATATGCGTCATATTGGGCTCCCTCTTTATCTTAATCCAATTAGAAACTCCTTTCTAAGGTAACCACATGTGTGAACAATCAGTAGACATGTAACCATTCAAAGATCTAATCTAGTCTCTACTTAGTAGCATTCTATATACATCAAGAATATCTACTAGTTGGATGTCAATGAACTATTGTCTCCTTGGTTTAGAATTAATCTACATTTGAACATTCAATAATTCACCAATTACATTGACTCTTGATTTATATAATTTAGTAACAACCCTACCATATTTTATTGGAGTCAAATATAATTGCTCAAACATACCTTTATGCATAATATTTATAGATGCACCAGAGAGTAAGAAATAATTATGCAAATTCTTACCAAAGATCTTGAATATAAGCAAGAAAGGTGGAACATCTACCTTATTTTTATGTATTGAAATATTAACATGTAAAGCCTTTTGAAACTTATTAGTATTCTTAGATAAAGATGCCAACAACAAATCTCTTTGCTCAGTAATCTAAGTCAATTCATGCAAAGTAATGTTAGCTTTGATCTTTTTCATGTCCTTTACTATATTATATCTAGTCCTATGGGAAGAATTAGATGTATGAACATTAGTTTTAGAGGTACTTACCTTAGGAGACTTTAGTTTGTTGTCAGATGTAGTATCAGGAGGAGTGTCAAAATTATTTGGTGACATTGAGGTAGTCAAAGGTTATTTGGTGGAATTGAGGTAGGAAGGTCATGTTATATGCCTAACACAATTATTGAAGAACTTCCTAACCAAGCTATATCTTAATAGGGATTGAACTCAAGAACACCCTAAACTGGTGAAGTTGGTAAAGAATTTTAGAGTGTATGTTTACCTTTGTCTCACCTAGATCTACTATGAACTTATAATGAATGAAGAGGAACTCTTATCTCTAAACATGACCTAGTCCTTATACTTGGAAACTTTAGCTTGAAATATTTGAACCTTACTTGAAATAAAATTAGCACCTAATAATAGATTGAAATGTTTAGTCATGTCAAATATTAAGGATAACTATCCTTTTATATTTTTTTGAGAACTTTTTAGACATTCTAAAATGATTAACCTATAGGCAATGTACTTTAAAAGTTGTACATGCCTTTACAAAAAGATTATTTTATTTCCAAATAGTATAAAATGTTCCTACATAATAGAATATCCTAAGTAAACTGGCTCAACTTTTGGACCCTTATGATGATACAATATTTTTCCTTCCCTACAGAATCTTCATTCTATAATGTTGCTCATTGATAAGCTGGAGATCAATAATAGGCCTCATGAGGAGTTACTTTTCTCAGTCCTCGAGGTTCTTGAAATAATTTTCTACTCTTTCTAATGTTTTCTTATTATTTATATCATATCCTACCCTCTTTTCAAATGAAAAAAGTAATCCCAAGATCTTCTTATTATCAACCCTTGTCTTCCCTTATCCTTGATTTCTTACCTCTTGCATTAATTGAGTAGTTATGTTCTTGAAATATTTATTATTGATAAGTCTCAATGGACTATGTGTGGTGGGATCTTTGATCAAGATGCCCAATATGTGTAACATATTATCTACTTGTTATTTGAGATCATTGGCAATGTCCTCCATTTGCTTGGACCAGTTATTGAGGACATTAACTTTAGCCATCAATATAGCCATACCCATATTAAGGTGGGCTAGGCCAATTATTTTAAACTTAGGGATTTGATTTTTGGTCAAGACCTTGATCAAATCCTTCACTTGGTATCTTGAGGTTTGACATTGGCCAATTTGGCCTATATCTATGATACTTTATTTATTCACTACATCTTATTGGGGCTTGACTTAGTTTATTTAACTGAAAAAATCATTCATGGTGTCCTCAAATAGTTTGAAATTTTCCTATGGGATTGAAAAGATATATATTCCTTTTAAATCCTTATTTTTTTTCATTATGCCATTTATAGCTACTTTTAGTTACTCTGACTATGCCTAAGCTAATTAAATAATATTTTACTTGAAGTTAGGATTTCCACATAGATTTTTCCCTATCACTGGAGTCAAACCAAAAAAAAGGTTATACTTTTTATAAAGTGAACTCCTATCCACCAAATATTTCTTTCTTCTTTATGAACCTTTTTAAGTTGGTAGTTATTGTGTCAAAATTGACACTAACTGATGATTGAGTCACTTGTGGTATAGGGATTTCTATTTTCTCTCCACTTAATTTTCCTAGAGCAACCATCCTTTTCTCCTCCTCCTTTTGAAAGGCAACTATCCATGTCATGATCTCTTCATGAACTAGGATACTGGTGGCCATCATCATGGCCCAAAGATGTTGTGTAGTAGGTACCTTTTATAATTTACCATAAATGAACCATTCTAGAATGGCTGGACCATGAATCAAGTTTTTTTCACTAAATAGATTGACTTCACTCAAAGGATGAGTGAAAGTTACCTTAGGCTTCTTTGTCTTCACTTAGACAATGGCCAACTCTATCTTTATTTTGGGGGGATCGACAAGAACTAGATCCAACACTTATTTCCCCCTTTCTTCCATTATTTCCTCTATTTCTTTATCATGTGACTCATAAGCCAATGATAACATTTTTAAAGCATACTAAATTGTCTTACTAGGGTCTAATGCTACCATATGAACCTCCTCCACTAGTGATCCTTATTCCTCCGATTGAGCTAAAGAAGATGCAATCTCATTAGGAATTCTCTCCTTTTTCCTTTGCTCAATTTTTGCCTTAGGTTTGGACTTCATCTATAGCTAGATTGGTGGAGGTCTAGTAGGTGTACTACTTAGCAAGTGATACTAGCTTTACCATAACTACCATCTATCATCTCCTCCCTTTTGTTCCCTCTACATCCTAGACTCTGGATTGATGTTTTATCTTTTCAATCAAAAGGTGACCCTAGAGAATGAAGAGGATTTTGTGTATATGGGGTCAAAAGGATTAGGATAGTAATCATAAGGTATATTTATTCCTTTGATTTTAAAATTATCCTTAACCCATCCATGGTGATCCCACTACCTTAGCTCATCAATTTGAATATTGAAGGAGGTCCTATGTTTGGAAGCATCCTCAATTTTATCTCATAATGCAAACATAGTTCTACCAATGGTTATGGGGAGGGTGTGGAATAATCTCTTCCTTTTGGTCTTGTAAAGACCATCTATACCATTGCATATTTGATTATCTACTTATTGCTCTACTAGCTTGATTAGTACATATGTAGGTAGCTTGAGGGGGTGCATTATGTCCCTCAAATCCTAATAGTGGTATAATCTAGATACAGTCATATATCTCTGATGGTATTAATTGAATTTTTGATCAAAGGGTTGACTCTGAACATTGGATTCCCAATTATGGCCTTTATTAGGGTTGGATAAACATAGTCACAAATTAAGTGGATGTGGTCTCTATACTTGAATATGTGTAATTTTGAATAATATTATGAAATTATTTGTGTCCTATCAAGTAATCATTCTCTAAAGTTTTTAATATTTGTTTTGGTAATAAGGGCATCTAAAAGGTATGACATCATATAAAATTCATCCAACTCTTTTCATTAATGATAAAAAATTATCTACTCAAATAGGTGTTGATTACTTCACCAAGAGGAGGGGTGAGTTGTTTCTCAACCATGAAATAAACTAAGGGGACCCAAATTTTATCCACATAGGTAGTGGTTAAGTTCCCACATAATATATTCATCATGGTCATGACCATTCTTATTCCAAGTTTAAATTTACCAATGGGGTTGTTATTATTGAAGTGAAAGAGCACTTGGTTTCTAGAATACAACCATAGGGAAAGGATGATATTTAAATCATTATATTTGGCCAAATTATTTATTTTGGTCATGTCTACTTCAATATAAGGTGTTTTATAATGATTTTCAAAAGCTATGGGAAAGATGTAAGCAATTTTCTTGAAACTACCCTCATGAATAATCATGTCCTTATCTATTTTACCATCTTTAAAAATTAGAGAAAGGATATTTATACATTGTAGTACCTTTAGTTTAGATATTACATAATGTAAACCTATCATTTGGATCGTGACTATGTCATAGTAGAGCCTCCTTACAAACACATTCTTCTCTTGTGATGGGTTGTTGGTTCTCAATGGTCCAAAATAAGATCGATGAATTATTGTTCCATATGTTTAGATTTTTGGAATCAAATTATGTGTCCTTGAAAATTATCCTTTTTACGTCTATGGTCAAATAGAGTTCCACATATTCTTTGGGAACACATTTCTAAGTTACCATGGCTGTGAACTTTGTTAAGTTACTCACTGGTGGATTACACTTCAGCTCTGGATTGAATTGCTTATGCATAGGTGGTAATTAAATTTTCCTTGGTATGGTTACAATGATAAAAGTGTAAAATTAGGGATTCTATACTTGTTAGGGATTTCTTGATGGTTTTTATACTGATTTAATGGTGGAATCTATTTTAGCTTATGTGATATTCATGACTTAGATTATGTTTAGATCTTTGTATTTATACCTTTTATTTTTTGAGCCCATAAGATATTTTAATTTGACTTGGTGCTTAAGTGGCTCCATATTGGCATCTCTATTGCATGCTTCTCATTAATATTTAAAATATTACCATTTGTCATTTTTAGACATGTCAATGTTTTATTAGTTGTGGACCCTTTAAATTTTTTGCCTCACCTTATACCATTAGATCCATTTACATGGATTAACATGGCTTGTTGATATTGATGTGAGAAATTGAATGCCATGGATACTTTTTTATATTCCCCATGGTTGTGACACTTGTGACTTCCACATTCATCCTAATCTTTTTTAAAATGTCAACATTGATCTCACACCATTAGATCATCCTTGCTCAAATGATTAAACTCGGTTGATCTTGAATGATTGGATCATGCTCCTTGATTGGTGTGCCATTGATTATAATATATACATGAGGCTATGTATTATTAATCTTCAAAAGATTATTGGTCTTTAATTCATTGTATATGATTGTGCCACATGTCATCTTTATGGCATCTCTTGAATTTTCAACCTTCATTATGCACCACTAGATCTTGATTCAGTTCGATTAACATGCTCTATTGGATCACAATCTGAAGGGTGGAACATCATTATATACTCAATTTTCTTCTACTAAAATTATGACTCTTGTGACCTTCTTGCTTTTTTGAATCTTTTTTGAAGTTTTGACTCAATACACATAATCAATCGAAATGTGTACACTCATCTGCATACTATATATATCTAGGGACATGACCAATATTTAATAGTCTATATCAAGCTTGATATTTGACATCTCTATGCTAGCTTTAAGTTCCTTTAAATTTTTAACATTGATCTTACACCATCATATCATCTTTGACAAATTAATCACACTCCATTAGATTATATTTTGTTCTATACCATTAGATATTTAGTAAGGTTCCCATGATGGCAACACTTGTCACCTTCTCATTTATTTTTGGGCTCCATTGGAGTCTTGACATAACATGCATTATTAGTTCAATCTTGTCTGATAAAATGTGTATCATTGATCTTACGGTCAATAAAATAAAACTAAGTTAGGCTCAGGGAATATAAGTAACTTAAGTTAAATATTTTAGACTAAGTTTTTGTTCATGTTGATAAACATGATAAAACCTTAGTATAAAGTTTTTATTGTAAGTTCTAAAACATAATAAAGGGACCTTGCAGTTAGTTAGACCACACTAATAATAAAGAATTAAGGGGGAATCTAGACATAAAGGGACCAAGCATACTATTTTAAGACTAAGGTTTCATCATGTTTAAAAACATGACTAAGCCTAAGTATAAAAATTAAATTAAGTCCATGGCACAAATAATTATTCATGTGTAAGTTTTTCCTGTACAAATTTGAATTTAATTCAAAAGGAACCTAGGTTAAAACCTTAGATTAGGGTTTTAACAAGACCCAAAATAGATTGAATTAATCCTTAAAAAAACCAAAGGATAGTAAAATATCAATTTATCATTGAATCATATAACCCTGAGCATGTTCATTCCCAAATGATATTCCATTGATCCTATAATACAAAAACAAACGCAACAATCATTAGCAACATTAGAAGGGGTAAAATAATGACCACTTGAAAATATATCAATTAATCCAAATGAGAACCATGTGTGGATGATATTTAAATAAAAAAAATGTGAAAACATGTTAATGACACTCTGATCAAGTGATTTTTCAAAATTTAGGTACAAATTTACATAATTTAAAATAAGGCTCCCCATTTTTTAGAAATGGGGGTATGTTAACCTCAATAAATGGTGACTTTTGGCAGAAATATAATAAGATGTTATAATTTAGAGACTCTAGTTTATAATAATAACTATTATACTTGTTCCAATTGATCATGTATCATTATTAAGATTAGTTCATGGTTAAAACAAGTCTTGCACATGTAGATTTAGGATCAAACATCAAGACATAGCCATTGTATGTGTGTGTTTTTATTCCACTTACTAGTTACCATAGGATTTAGAAAACATCTTCCAAACTCATGACCTTGACCATTAAAATTAATTTAAAACATATTTAGATATTGATTAAGAATCATGTTTTAGCTCAGGGAACACTTGGGCATTACTCTTCTACCATCCAAACATCCATAACCCTGATAAAGATAAATTTGGCTCCACTCAAGGCCTTTCTCTACTAGTAAGTAGGCATGCATATCGTCGATGGAGATTAACAAAATCACCTTTGCTTAGAAAACCTTTTGGATTTTTTAATAATCTCTTATTTTTTGTATATTTTTAGATATTTTGACTTTCTAGAAAAGGTTGTTAACCAAATTAACCAGGTTTGTGATTTGGTCAAATGTTTGATCTTTAGATAGTTATCCTTGGTTGTAAACTTTGTCCCAAGCAAATAATGTTTTTCAGGTCAAACATGACTTTGTCCTAAAAATTCAAGTTTTCACCCTATATGTTCAATCCTTATTAGAACCAAACATATATTAGAAGAAGGCTTAAAATCTCAAGGAAAAATTAACCTACTTACTAGTCCTCACTAATTTCTCCAAACTATAACATCTAGCTCATATTTCAACAATCCATGATCAACTAGTGTTGGTAAGACATACTTATATTCCTAAACTATGGGGTTCCTTTTAAGCTTCTTAATGTATTGTGATTTCAGGACTATCTTGAAAAGAATTATTTAAATCAAAGAGTAAATCAAAGAAAAGGAAACACACCAAACATAAATCAAATAAATAAAAAGCCAAGGACACAAGCAAATAACTATTTACATGCACTATGTACAAATAAGGGACAAGAAGGAAAGAAAGAAGAAAGAAACTCAACTAAATCCTACCTAAAATAACTCTAACTAATCTTATAATTCATTAAATGAAGACTTCATGTGGAATAATAGATAAATATTAATTGAGGTATTGCCCATTGGCTGGCAATGTAAACTCTACTCCTTGCAAGTCTTTTAGTTTAAAGCTATTATCCCTTAGGATCTCAATAATTTGATATGGGCCAATCTACAAGGAAGTGAACTTCCCATGTTTTACTTTTGTTTCTAAGGCCTTATCTAAAAGAAGGACCAAGTCTCCTTGTCTAAACACCTTTATATTTGAACACTTATCAAACCACCTCTTAACTGTGGTCTAGTGTCTTCTAAAATTAGGATTTTTTTACTTTTTTACATATTCCATCAACGTGATACCATGTAGCCTTAAATTTTCAAATTCTTAATCCTCTTCCATGTACGCTTGTATGAACCTATATGTTGGCAGCTTAAGGGTAATGGGGAATATAGGTTCTTGACCATATACCATCAATAATGGTGATGCCTTGAGAGCTTGCTTGACTCTAGTTTTATTTTCCCAAAGGGCATACTTAAGTATTTTTTTTCCATTTACTTGGTTTATCAACTATAGACTTCTTTATGGCTTTCATCAAGTTCTTGTTTGTTGATTCAGATACTCCATTACCTAAGAGGTAATGGTTTGATGATAAATTGAGAATAATGTTTCTATCATATGCCCACTCATTCATCTGAATGGATACAAAATCAGATCCATTATCACATAATAGAGATACTAGTGTGCCAAACCTTGTGCATATATTTTCCTTTAAGAATTTTATCATTTTTTCAGTCCTACACTACTTGGTTACCATTACTTTAATGCATCTTATGTAGTAGTTATTAGAAGTTATAACACACTTGTGACCATCAGATGAATTGGGGTTGATGACCCCCACAAAGTCTTATCTCCGTTGGGCAAATGGTTTATCAATCATCACTAGTTTAAATGGCATAGTTGCATTGGGCTCCTTAGTGTTGAAGACTTGACATGAATAGCATTCCCTCACATGATTTTGAGCATCTTTGAAGATAGTAGGCTAGTAATAACCAACCCTAAGTATTTTTTGGGCTTTAGTATTTCCATATGGATGTTCACTTCCTGACTTCTCATAGAAAGTGCCCAAGATCTCAACTACTTTTTTGACACATTTAGGTAACTTCCCTCAAAATTCCTTTTATATAATATCCCATCTTTGATCAAGAAATTGACTGACTTGAGCCTTAACTATCTCTTTTACTCTCTACTTAATCCTATAGGAAAATATCCATTCATTATTAAATGAACAATGGGATCATACCTATCATTGGGTTGAAAACTTTGTTGATCAACTTGCATAACACTCATTTTGGAATTAGTATTAGTAATTAATTGAATTAAACCTTCCCATCTTACCAAATAGGTAGTGTTCATTTATAGATCATATTTTTATAAGATAAACAACCAATTACATCTCCTTTCTCTAAGTTTAGATTGACTTAGCATTAGCTTATTGCCAGGGTCTGATAGAATTACATGCATTTTATTCTTAAGAATATAATGCCTAAACTTCTTCACTACCTTGACTAAAGAGAATGCTTATTTGTCAATAAGAGAATAGTTCAACTCAAAAATTTTAAGGTTAGTAATAATGAAATCAATTGGGTAATCACACATACCTATATTTTGATTTAGAACAACAACTATTGTATTCTCAAAGGCAAACAAATAAAGATAGAAATATTTAGTGAAATATGGACTTGTAGTATAGGGGCTTGTCTAGTTGCTTATTTGATATCTTTGAAATCTTTCTTGGTCTCTTCATTCCATGTGACCTTGAAATATTTCTTCAACATGTCATTCAATGGCTTCAAAATCTATGCAAAACTAAAAATAATCTTTCTCACAAAGTTGATTTTAGCAAAGAAAGATTTTAATTCCTTCCTAATATTAGGGGTTTCTATCTTTGATATTGTATTTAATCTATCCAAGTCTATAGAGATCCCTTTCTTGGTTATAACATGTCATAATAAATTTAACTTAATTACACAAACAAAATCTCTAGGAACATTATTACAATTTACTCTATCCAAGTATATCAAGATTACCTTCAACTTTATCATCATCAAGGGTATTTTCATTGACCTCATCAATGATGTGAGTCTCAAATAACCTTGATCTAGTCATGATGTCTATGACCTATTGATAATCACTGAATACTTGCAGGTGGTTAACATTATCTACCACTAAGGGACATGGGACTAATTCAATGGTAAGACTTTGTAGCTTGGAACTTTGATTGGCTATAAGGTTGGTTGTAGCTAAAGTAAGTTCATCAAAAAAATTATTTTCTTCCCTAGGGACTAACACAATGTTTAAAGGATCAAAACATTGAATTAAGACCCATAATATAAACTCAGGCTTCTTAATATAGGATAACTTGAATTGATATCTATTTTTGACCTGATTAACTACTAGATATGAATCACTAAAAACTAATAATTCCTTGACCTTTTGTTTGATTAAATATTTTAATTCAAGAATAAATGCTTCATACTTAGATATAGTATTAGTGTATGGTAAATAATGTTTGTAAAGCAGTATTATATTCTTTTCCAATGTGATTGATTAATAAAACTCATAGTCTAGAACTTGATTTACTTCTAGCACCAAAAAAATACAATTTCCATAATCTAGGCATAACATGAGAAGTTTTTGAGTTACATACCTTTGTGGTATCAAGATTGTAAACACCCAAATATAATTTAACCACATTGACCCTCTCATTATTTTCATTGTACTTGTTGATCAATCAATAGACTTGTAACCATTCAGAGATCTGGTCCAGTCTCTACTTAGTAATATTATATATATATATATATATATATATATATATATATATATATATATATATATATATATATATATATATATATATGGGGACAACATGTTGCACATTTAGAGGAGCAGAGGAGCGAAGGAGCGAAGTGTGTGGACAATATTTGAATCTAGTTTTTTCTCGCCTGGTTGGGCCCCCTGAGTGCGACAGGGAGGACCACAGATCCAATGGAGGTCACTACAGGTAGCAGTACCTTTGGGGATCTATCCAAGAATCTATTAGGGGATAGCCCATCCAATGGATGGAAGAAGGCACTCATAGGTGAAAATACGTGTCCATCAAAAGGCATGTCGAGCCTCCCTGTTCTCTCAGAGGGCAAGGCGTTGAGTATCCCAGATGATCTGGTGGAGGAAATAGTGGCATCCATGGACCTTACGCTGGTTGGTAAATTTTTTTCTTTCCATCCTAATACTAAAATGCTTAGAAGATGGATTATGTCTAGGTGGAAAGTCAAAGGTAGTGTTTCAATCACAGGCATGGCTAGAGGTCTATTCCTTTTTAGATTTATGAATAGGGAGGACATGATTGCTACCCTTGCTAGAGGGCCCTGGTTGTTTGGACCACATTATCTAGCCTTATGCTCATGGAAACCAAGATTTTATCCTAACTCAGACCTCAATAAGACAACACCTACTTGGGTAAGATTACCAAGATTCCCTTTGGAATTCTAAGATGAAAAAATCTTCACAGCCATTGGCAATTCTATTGGTCAATATGTCACCTCAGATTATATAACCAGAACTAAGTCCAGAAAATAAATAAGACTCTCCCTACGTCCATTGAGATAAACTTTAAATATGGAACTTGGACTCAACCAATTACTTATGAGAATGCTACCACTGTCTATCAAATATGTAAGAAGAAGGGACATCTAATGACACAATGCAAAGTGAAGCAAAGGGGGATGAAAGAGGATTCCAAGAATGTAGAGGAGGAGTAAGTGAACAACAAGTAGGAAATAGAGAGTAATGTGTAAATTCCTAACAATATAGGAAAAGGAAAGGAGGGGAAGTCAAGATGAAAGAGGAGAATTTTGCAAAAATTACTGACTATATATGGCCTAAGGCAGTTTTTTGTATTAGTCCTACTAAAGGGGCTTCAGGAGGGATTGTCACTACGTGGAATAGTGCTAAAATCCAAGGATCTCTTATGGCCCATAATAAGCAATTTTTGATTACTAATTTTTCCATGAATTCCTAAAACTAGATGTTGGTAAATGTTTATGCACCGAATAACAGAGCTTTGAGACCAAAATTATGGATAGATCTAAGTAGCTACAAGAATAATCCTTAGAATTCTAAATGGATGTTAGCCAGAGATTTTAACACACCTTTATACCCTTATAAAAAATAGGGTGGAATTATTGATTACTTGGACAACATGTTCGACTTTGCTAAATTCATCAATGATTGGGGATTATTGGACATAGAGTTGTAGAACAAAAATTTTACTTAGACTAATAGAAGAAGAGGAGATCACATGATTCAGGTTAAATTAGATAGATTTATTATATCAAACAACTAGAATGATTATTAGAATATGAAGGCGCAGGCTTTACCTAGAACCATGTTTGACCACTTCCCGATTATCCTCAATTGGAGAGATCAGGGACATCACGAACCTCCTCCATTCTATTTTTTAGCTATGTGGATTAAACATAAAGGTTTTAGACAAATGGTGGCTCAATGGTGGAATATTCCCATTCAAGGTACTCCCATGTTTAGAATAGTCAAGAAACTCTAGCACATTAAACAAGAAGTTTGTGGCTGGAATAGATATAGTTTGAGGTAGGTTTTCTAGCAGAAGAAAAATATAATGGGAAAAATCAAGGCTATTCAAAAATTGATTGATCAAGGGGACGACTCTGAGGGCACCTTAGAAGAAGAGAATGGTCTGTCTTCAGAATGGAAGAATCTGATGGAAAGGGAAGAGGTTTTCTGGAAACAAAAATCCCATGTTCAATGGCTTAAAGAGGGTGATAGGAACACTATTTTTTTCATCTCTCAACTATGAAACATGGAAAAGCCAACTCAATAACTAAGCTTGTCCTATATAATGGAGATATTATTATTGACAATAACAAAATAGGGGAGCAAGCCAAGGTGTTCTTTTAGAATCTACTTATGAAAGAAAACAATAATGATAGAAATGATAGATCTATGAGTCAATTCATTGATAAAATCCCCTGTTTGATAACAAAAGAAGACAATTTGGAAATGTTAAAGCCTATATATAATGAAGAAGTACATGCTATTTTATTCTCCATTGGTGCTTTTAAAGCCCTAGGTCTTGATGGCTTTCCTCCTATATTCTTTCAAGAATATTGGGAGATTGTTGGAGTGGACCTCACAGCTGCAGTTCGTGATTTTTTTAGATCTAGAAAACTTTTGAAAAAACTTAATAATACCTTCATTGTACTTATTCCTAAAATATCTCAACCTTTAAACCTTGCTGATTTTAGACCCATTAGCTTATGCAACACTGTGTATAAGATATGTACTAAACTACTGGTTTTGAGAATTCAACCCTTGCTTGACAAAATTATTTCTCTTACTCAAAAAGGTTACATCCCAGGCAGACATATTCTTGATGCTGTGATCACCACACATGAGACTATCCACTCTATGGATAAGAATAGAATCCCTGGGATGGCCCTCAAGCTTGATATATCCAAAGCTTATGATAGAGTCTCATGGACTTTTTTATTCTAAGTGATTAGAAAATTTGGGTTTAATGATAAATTGTCTTGCTTATTATGGAATGAACTCTCTTATGCTAAATTCTCAGTGATGGTTAATGGTGTTCCCAGAGGGTTTTTCTCCTCCTTGAGAGGAATTCATTAGGGAGAACCTCTCTCCCCATACCTATTCATCATTATGGTTGAGGCATTGGGAAGATACATACAAGCTGATATAGTTTCAAAAAAGCTAGTAGGCATCAAACCTACCTCTTCCCTTCATCCTATGGTTATACAATAGTTTGTGGATGATACCATCTTATTTGGGATCTCATCATTGATCAAAGCTAGAAGATGGAAGAATATACTTAATGATTATGCTAGAGACTTGGGACAAAGAATAAATTCCCAAAAAAGCAATGTGTACTTCTTCAACACTCCCAATGAACTTAGACATATAATCATTGATATCTTAGATTGTGCTGAGGCTGGCCTACCAGCTACCTACCTAGGTCTCCCACTCTTGGTCAAAGAGGTATCTTTAGGTTTTTGGAATGGTATTTTGGAACGTACATAAAGGAAACTTCTTGGGTGGAAGGGGAAACTACTCAGTAGTGTGGGTAAGCTACAACTTCTTTGGGCATCCTTGCAAGGTATTCCTACTTACTTCATGTCTCTTTTTAAAATTACTACACATTTTTTTGAAAAGCTAGAATAGATCCAAAAGAAATTTTTATGGATGGGAGTGAAAGACAAATAGAGAATGTCTTTAGTCAGATGGGAAAAAATGTGTCTCCCAAAATCTCATGGTGGACTTAATATAAGATCCATTAGAAAAATGAATAAAGCCCTCCTCTCAAAAGTTAGTTGGAATCTGATTCACAACAACAGTGAGTGGGGGGAATAATGTATGCCAAATACATGCATAGTATTGATGATTCCAACTTTCTTCAATAGGTAGGATTACCCCAAGGGTCTATGATATGGAATAAAATGCTAAAAAGTAGAAGTCTTCTCAAATAGGGAATTAGGTGGAAGCTTAGAAATGGTCAACAAATTAAATTCTGGGAGGATAATTAGTTAAGGGATAAGCCTCTCATCTCCCAAGGAAACTATGGAGAAATTATAGACTTGATTACTCAGTTCTTTGGTGATAGGGTTAGTGATTATATGGAAAATAACATTAGGATAAGGAGCTGGAAAAACCTTTTGGATTGTTGTGTGCACAGGCTTGAGCTTATCCCAAGAATTTGGGAGATCCAATAATGTGTTCAGGAGATCAGAATCCCACTCTTCCCTCAAGAGTATGAACAATACTAGTGGCTGAATAAGAATGGATCATTCTCTGTCAAATCTGCCTATCATCTACTTACACCTAAAGCTCAGAATAAGGAGGTATGGAAAAAGGTTTGGAATCGTAAACTCATTCCAAAGATTAACTTGTTTTGGTGGGATACTACCCATAACAAAATCTTTACTCAAGATAACCTTCAAAAGAGGGGGTTTACTTTGGTCAATAGATGTTTTCTATGTGGTTCTAGAGAGGAATCAGTTTCACAACTATTCATACACTGTGAGTTTACCCAAGATTTATGGGGCACAATAATTAACAACTTTGACATTGAATTGGTTTGCAATTTTGACCTTAAAGAAGTAATTCTCAATTGGAACTCAACCTTCACACATCCCTGGATTAAGGAATTATGGAAGCAAGCTCTGCCATGCTTGAGCTAGACTTTATGGAAAGAGCAAAATGATATAATTTTTAGGGACACTACTAGAAATGTTGCTCAGGTGTTTAACTCCTTTTCTAGGATCATCTTCGAAAGTGTAACAACAACTCATATTAGTGTTGCGGAGAAACCCCTATCTAAATTTGAAAGTCAAATTGTGGCCAAATGGAAGGTTTTAAACCTTATCCATGGGCATGATAATTCCAAAATTCTTCAAAGACTTCATACTAAATGGATACCACCTAAACCCAATTGGATGAAACTCAATTTTGATCGGGCATCCAAGTTTAGTGGTAAAGCAAGTGGATGAGGAATAATAAGAAATGAAAAAGGAGGGATGTTTGATGTCTATGCTGGTGGCATGGGTTGCCAGAGCAATAATTATACTGAAGCTATGGCCTTACTTAGGGGATTAAATTTAGCTATATCCCTAAGAATTAGAAATTTGAATATTCAGGGAGATTCTAAGTTGGTCATATATGTCGTTAATAAAGCATCTAATGTTGGTATTCATCTAAAAGACATCATTACAGACATCCAATTTCTTTTATAAATGTTTTTTGAAGTTGAGATTACCCACACCTATAGAGAAGGTAACAAGGTCACTGATGCTTGTGCCAACCTTGGTCAAAAATTCTTAGGATGGAGGGTATGGTGACAAGGGGCTCATATACCCCCAAAAATTAGAGAGATAATTCAGAAGGAGAATATGGGGAATGAATGATGCACTTTGATGACGAAGATAGCTTTTGAAGGTGGTCCACATGGAGAAGGCCATTCCAAATCATGGAAAATGATAACCTTAGTACTTCCTTGATTGACATGATTAATTCTTTGTATCATGAGGTGGAGGTGCAAGAGTCACATCATGAAAACTAAGGGGGAATTATTTTCAAGCATGAAAGTAGACATCACCGCGATGGGCCATTTTGCAAAATGAGCCTTCACATATACATTCAGTGGAAACAAAACCAAGGGATTATTACTTGTTCAAAGATCAAGGTGGTAATAGGGGTATGAAGAGCCAAAAATTCTAGAAATTTCAGAGGACACTAGTGGGAAACATGCTTCTCAGGTTTTTGAGGTCACTGAAGAGCAGGGTGTTGATTCTAGGGGAACTGTTGATAATAAGGAGAAGATGCATGTAAAAGAAGCTGGTGAGGGTTTAGAGAATGAGAATGATTTGAAAATAGATATTGGGGTCTTGAAGGTCTGCATTGAAAAGCTGGAAAAGGTCTTCACCAAAGGCCTTCAAAATAACATTTTGCTGAATATGACTATGTTGGAAGCGGTGGGTAATCCAGGGAAAGCTGACAATGTAGACAATGAGAATCTTAAAGATCTTATTAATTCTATAGTTATGTAGTTTCATCCTTTCTAACTCTGGTCTTTCTAGTGTTTTGTTCTGCTTTTGAATTTTTTCTCGGCTGTGCCGTTGGTTTGGTGCTAGCCTCTTTTGTTTGCCATCCTTCTTGTCTTTTTTGACTGTATAGGGTTCGACCCCTAGTTTGCAACCTTAATTAATAAAAAACATTATATATACATTAGGAATATCCCCTATTTTTATGATAATGACATATTATATCCTTGGTTTAGAATCAATCTTCATTTTAACATTCAATAATTCACTAATTCTTTTGAATCTTGGTTTATATAACTTAGTAACAACCCTACCATATTTTATTAGAGTCAAACTTAGTTGCTCACAAATACCTTTAGGCATAATATTTTTATATCACAAGAGTGTAATAAATAATTATGCAAAATCTTACCAAAGATCTTGACTATAAGCAAAAAAAGTGGAACATCTTCCTTATTTTTATGTATTGAAATGTTAGCATGTGAAGCCTTTTGAGACTTACTAGGAGTTTTAGACAAAGAATCCAATAAAAAATGTGTTTGCTTAGTAATATAAGTCAATTCATGAAAATTAATGTTAGATTTGATATTTTTCATGTCCTCTACTATATTATATCTAGTCCTATTGGAAGAATTAGATGTACCAACATTAGTTTTAGAGGTACTTACCTTAGGAGGCTCTGTCTTGTTATCTGATGTAGTATTAGGAGGAGTAACAAAATTATTTGGTGGAGTTGATGTAGTCAAAGGTTGTTTTGGATACCTATTCCTTACAAGATAGGTCTTCTTTAGATATTATTAAAAATCATGAATCTCCCTAGGGACATCCTTAGGCTTGTTCTCTTCTTAGAATGGGAACTCAGATGTTTCCACCATGAGATTTAAATAAAAATATTTTGATGAACTTTAATAACTTGAGTTATCTACACCATTGTCTTATCAGTGACAAATTCAAAAGTATATATTTCTTTTTGAAAAGTTTCAAAATCATTGCAAAATTCTAGACAATCTAATTCACCATGATTTGAAGTATAATGAACTCTACACTAATCAAACAAATCTACATCACTAAGGTTTATGTTAGGCACATTCTTACTAGTAGATGACTCATTGTTGTAGCTATTTTTGTTATTATTTTGAAACCTATTTGAAGGCCTATTGATTCTTTGGAAAGAGAAGTTCTATTTTCCTAGTATTGCCAACTTGCTTTTACAATTGAAGGAAGTTAATGATTAGCTTTTGAACAATTTTTAAGATAAATTCATTCTCACTCTTGGGTACCTCATAATTATGAACTTGAGTATTACTACTAGATGTAGGCATAAAATCTCTCTAGTTTTGTAGATGAGATCCACTAGAAACATTATTTAAGAATATTAGGTTTTGGCTAAGATGTGCATGATTTAAAGGTAATTGTCTCATAACTAGAAGCTGATTGAAGTCAGGCATATTTTGATTGGTTTTGGGAATGAAATTCATAATAATAAAATTTGGATTAATGTTAGGAATACTATATGTTAATTGTCATTATGGTTGCATCTAATCATTAATGATCATAGCTTTAACATAAGCTAAGGATAATTTACTAATGACCTAAATAGATATTTTAAGAAACACAAAAGTCATGGGTTCCAAGGCATCCATGTAAATATTTAAAGCTAAAGTCTCATTAGATCTATAAGGGGATATGATGCTACTAATTTTTTTTGAAATCTAGCATTAAAGGCTCTTATGGGCTCATTTGAGTCTCTTTTGATTGTGGTGAACTATTGGTAAAGGACACAAGGACTAATGACTTTTAAAGTAATTATTAAAATCATTCTAGTTGGATATATATTTTTTAGAAAGCTTTAGGAAAAATTCATATGCAACATCTTTAAAAGTAAATGGAAACAATTTGCATGCTATATATTAATTAATAACATTCAAACGTCTTAAAGCAACTTTGAAACTTTTAATGTGTTCTTTGGTAGTTACAACACCATTATGACTAGAGTTAGGCAAATATTTTTTAAGATTATGAGAAAGGTCATGTACTACACCTAATACATTTATTGAATAACTTCCTATCCAATATATATATTGATAGGGTTTGAATATAAGAACACCCTCAAATGGTGAAGTTGGTAGAGAATTTGAGAGTTTATGCTTACCTTTGTCTCACCTAGATCCACTATGAACTTCTAATGAAAGAAGAGGAACTCTTATCTCTTAACATGACTTGGTCCTTATCCCTAGAAATTTTAGGTTGAAATATTTGAACCTTGTTTGAAATATGATGTGTAAATCTTATCTTTACAAATAAAAATGATCATATTAAGAAACTTTTGCACAAATTTTTATAAAGGATGTCAATATTGAACTAATTTAGCTCAAAGATATGTCCAAATATGTAGCTCTGAGTGCTTTTTATACATTTCAAGCTTAGATAAACTCAAATTTGAAAATATCCAATCAATTTTTGAAAAAACCCACTATTACTAACCTCAAACACCTTTGATTCACAAAGCTTAAGCTATCTTTACCTTAATTGTCATATATCTTCAAAGAATATCTATCTTTGTATGAATAAACATAAATAATGATCTAAAACCATTAAGATCAATTATTTTTACAGAAATATGATAAAAGAAATACAAATATGCAAAAAATACATCAATATTTAAACATAATTCACCAAAAATTGCAAAGATGATGTAAATTTAGTTGAGATTTAACTAACAACCTCCTTCTAGTGCTAGTAGATAACATTCCCTATTGATGCCTAAAATTATATCAAAAGTGGTTATTAGTCTTTAAGAAATAGTACTCATTTTTTAATTCAAATAATCCAATGCATGAGTTGAAAGTTATGATAATACTATTATCTTTGGAGGAATAGATGCAAAAAATTTGACTATTTCACAAATTTATATTAATTATTGGTTAGGAGCCACTATGGCTGAATAGTTGATCTTTGATTTTGAAGATGATTTGTGCTATTTAAAGTGAATTATGATCAAAACCTAAGTCTAAAGCTAAATTGAGATAAGTATTCATAATGAATCTAATATAAAGTGAATTGATAAAAAAGGATAAAGAAATGGTAAGGTAGAAAGGAAATGTGTTGTTAATCTTTAACCCAAACATTATTAAAAATTTCAAGTTTTATCTGAACATTCATTTAAAATATATATGACATTAATTATCATAAGCTTAAATCCTATCACACATGAGGCAAACATCTAAGGATATTATGAAATAGTGAAAATAAGGACTAAGTTCACTTTAAAGATCCACCCCTTCAAGTAAAAAGCATTAGCACATATGCAAGAAAGGTAAATAAAAAGAATTAAACCTTATAACTTTCAAAAAAATATAGCATTAGCATAAATTAGCAACTCTACACTAAAATATGCACATCCAAAATTCACAAGAACCATTTAAAACTAAGATTTAGACCAGACAAATGAGAGAGAATCCATGATAGCAATTCACATAAGTAAATATGGACAAACTTTGTATAAATCCTTATATTAATTTCCTCAAAAGTTACAAATAGTCTTTGGCTGTAAGAACTCTCTCCCTCCCTTTTACATTTTAAAATACCTCTTTATATAAACCATTCATGAGGAATGATGTTTAGTCATGTCAAATATTAAGTATAATTATCCTTTTATAATTCTTTGAGAACATTTTATACATTGTAAAATGACTAACCTATAGGCAATGTGCTTTAAAAGTTACACATGCCTTTAAAAAATATATATATTTTTTCAAATATTATACAATGTTCCTACATAATAGAATATCCTAAGTAAATTGGCTTGACTCTTAGACCCTTATGATGATATAGTCTTTTTCCTTCCTGGCATGATCTTTGTTCTATAATGTTGCTCATTGATAAGTTGGAGGTCAACAATAGGCCTCATGAAGAGTTACTTTCCTTAGTATCTAGGTTCTTGAGATCATTCTCTACTCTTTCTAATACATTCTTGATATTTATGGCATATCCTAACTTCTTTTCAAATGACAATAGTAATCCCAAGATATTTTTTTATCAACCCCTATCTTTCCTTATCTTTGATTTCTTACCTCCTACATTAATTGAGCAGTTATGTTCTTGAAATACTCATTAGTGATAAGTACCGATGGACTATGTGTGATGGGATCTTTGATCAAGGTGCCCAATATTTGTAACATATTATCTACTTGTTGTTTGAGATCCTTGGTAATGTTCTCCATTTGATTGGATTAGTTAGTCAGGACATTGATTTTATCCACCAATATAGACATACCCATATTAAGGTGGGCCAAGCTGATTATATGAACTCAAGGATTTGAATTTTTAGTCAAGATCTTGATCAAATTCTTCACTTGGTAGCTTTAGGTTTGACATTGACCAATTTATCCTATAATCATGTTACTTTATTTCATTTAGGCCTGACTGATTTTAATTAACTGAAAAAAATATTCATGGTGTCCTCAAATAGTTTAAACTTATCCTGTGGGATTGAAAATATATCTATTCCTTCCAAATCCTTATTTTTTTGAATCATGCCTTTGATATCTACTTGTAGTTACTCTGAATATGCCTAAGCTAGTTGAAGAATATTTTACTCAAAGGTAGGATTTCCACTTATCTTTTGCCTTATCACTGGAGTCAAACCAACAAAAGGTTCTACTTTTTAGAAAGTTAACTCCTCTCTACCAACTATGGAATTCTCCTCTATGAACCTTTTTAAGCTGGTAGTTATTAGTTCAAACTTAACATCAACTGATGGTTGAGCCACTAGTGGTATAAGGATTTCCATTTTCTCTCTTAATTTTCTTAGAGCAATTATCCTTTTCTCCTCCTCCTTTTGAAAGGAAACTATCCATGGCTTGACCTCTACATGAACTAGGATATTGATGGCCTTCATCATGGCCTAAGGATGTTGTGTAGTAGGTACCTTTACTAAGTTACCATAGATGAACCATTATAGAATGGTTGGACCATTAATCAAGTTTTCTTCACTAAATAGATTGACTTTACTCAAAGGATGAGTGAAATTCACCTTAGGCTTCTTTGTCATCACTTGAACAATGGCCAACTCTACCTTTATTTTGGGAGGATCCATAGGAACTAGATCCAACACTTGTTTCCCCTTTTATTCCTTTATTTCCTTTGTTTATTTATCATCTAACTCATAAGCCAGTGACAACATTTTTAAAACATACTCAATTGTCTCAACGGGGTCTAGTGCTACTATATGAACCTCCTCCATTGGTGATCCTTGTTCCTCTAATTAAGCTAAAGAAGATAGAATCTCATTAGGTATTATCTCTTTTTTCCTTTGCTTAATTTGTGTCTCAAGCTCAAGCTCTATTTGTAGATGGATTAGTGGAGGTCTACTAGGTGCGCTACTTAATAAGTGATACTATCTTTACCCTATCTACCATCTATCATCTCCTCGCTTTTGCTTCCTTTACATCTTAGACTCTAGATTGATGTTATACCTTTTCAATCTAATAGTGACCTTAGAGAATGAAGAGGCTTTTGTGTATATGGGGTTAAAAGGACTAGGTTGGTGATCAGAAGGTATACTTATTCCTTTGGTTTTCAAATTATCCTTAACCCTTCCATGGGGATCCCACTACCTTAGCTCATCAATTTGAAGATTGAAGGAGGTCTTATGTTTTGAGGTACCCTCAATGTTATCTCATAATGCAAACATAATTCTACTAATGGTTATGGGAAGGGTGTGGAGAATTCATTTTATTCTTGTAAAGAACATCTATACCATTGCATATTTGATAAGCCACTTCTTGCTCTGCTAGCTTGATTAATACATAAATAGCTAGCCTAAGTGGGGTGAATTGTGTCCCTTCAATCCTAATAATGGTATAATATGGATATAGCCATATATCCTTCATGACCTTAATTGATTTTTTGATCAAAGGGTTGACTCTTAACATTAGATTCCCAATTATGGACTTTATTAGGGCTGGATAAACATAGCCACAAATTAAGTGCATGTGGCCTCTCTACTTAAATATGTGTAATTTTGAATAATATTAGTAAAAAATTTATGTCCCATCAAGTGAACAATCTCTAAGGTTGGGAATATTTGTTGTGGTAATAAGGTTATCCAAAAGGTATGACATCATATAAAATTACATCCAACTTTTCTAATTAATTACAAAAAACTATCTACTCAAATAGGTTTTGGTTACTTCACCTAGAGAAGGGGTGAGTTGTTTCTCAACCTTGAAATAAACTAAGGGGACCCAAATTTTATCCACATAGGTTTTGGTTGAGTTCGCACATAATTTTTTCATCATGGACATGATCATTATTCTTCTAGGTTTAAATTGACAAGTGGGAATGTTATTATTGAAGTGAGAGAACAGTTGGTTTCCATAATACAACCACAAGGAAAGGATGCTATACAAATCATTATCTTTGGACCGATTTTTTATTATGGTCAGGTCTACTTAGGTTTTAGGCAATTTGTAATAATTTTCAAAAGCTATAGGAAAGATGTAATCAATTTTATTGAAACTATCCTCATGAACAATCATGCCCTTATATATTTTTCCATAATAAAAAATTATAGAAAGGATATTTATGTAATGTATTACCTTGGATTTAGCTGTTACATAATGCAAACCTATCATCTTAATGGTGACTATTTCATATTAGAGTCTCCTTGTAAACACATTCTTCTCCTCTTCTCTTATGATGGGATGCTAGTTCTCAATGGTCTAAAACAAGCTTGACCAATTATTTTCCCCTATGTTTAGAGTTGTGGCATCAAACAGTGTGTCCTTGAAAATTGACCCTTTTATTCCTATGGTCAAATAGAATTCCAAATCTTCCCTAGAAACACCTTTCCAAGATACCATGCCTATAAACTCTGGTAAATTACTCACTCATGTATTAGACTTTGGTTTTGGATTGAATTGATCTTGCACATGTGGTAATTTAATTTTACCTACCTTGGTTACAATGAGTAAAGGGTCAAATTAGGGCTTCTATACTTGATAGGGATTTCTCGGTGGTTTTTATAGTTCTTTAATGGTGGCATCTATTTTAACTTATGTGAGCTTTGTGACTTAGATTGTGTTTAGATATTTTTATTTATACCTTTACCTTTTTGAGTGCATAAGTTCTTTTAATCTAACTTGGCACTTATGTGTCTCCATCTTGGCATCTCCATTCCATGATTTTCATTAATATTTAAAATATGACAATTTTTCATTTTTGGACATGTATCAATATTTTATTAGTTTTGGACCCTTTAAAAAAAATTCCTCACCTCATACCATTAGATATATTCTCAAGGATTAACATGGCTCATTGGTCTTGATGTGAGAAATTGAATGTCATTGGATACTTTTTTATATTCCCTATGATTGTGACACTTGTCACTTCTACATTCATCTTGACCTTTATTGAAATGTTAGCATTGATCTTGCACCATTAGATCATCTTTGCTTGAAGGAATACACTCCTTCGATCTTGAATGATTGGATCATGATCCTTGATTAGTGTGCCATTGATCAAAATATGTACATGATATTATGTATCATCAATCATTAAAAGATGATCAAGATTTAATTCATGACATGTGATTATGCCACATGTCATCTCTATGGTGACTCTTGAATTTTCAACCATCATTATACACTATTAGATCTTGTTTGGTTATATCAACATGCTCCATTAGATCGCAATCCAAATGGTGGAACGTGATTAGTGACTCAATGTTCTTCTACTAAAATTGTGACACTTGTCACCTTCTTTCTTGTTTGAAGCTTTGTTGAAGTTTTGACTCAATACACATAGTCGATCGAAATGTGTACACTAAGCCACATACCATCAATATTTAGGGACATGCTCTAGATTTAATAGGTCATTATGGGCTTAACACTTGACATATTTATGCTAGATCTGAGTTCCATTATTGTCAACATTGATCTCATATCATCATATCATCTTCAACTTATCTATTACACTCTATTAGATGATATTGTATTGTGTACCATTAGATATTTTAAATGTTCCCATGATGTCAACACTTATTGCCTTCTCATTATGTTTGGGGTTCCATTGGAGTCTTGAATTAACATGCATTATTAGATCAATCTTGTCTAAGCAAATGTGTACTATTGATCTTATAATCAATAAAATAAAACTAAGTCAAGATCAAGGAATATAGGTAACTTAGGTTAAATATTTTGGATGAAGGTTTTATTCATCTTGATAAACATAATAAAACCTTAAGATAAATTTTTTAGGCAAATTTATAAAACATAGCAAAGGGACCATGAAGTTAGTTAAACCATGTTAATAATAAATAATTAAAGGGGGATACAGACATAAAGGGAACAAGCATAATATTTTTAGACAAAGGTTTTTTCATGTTTAAAAACATGACTAAGCCTTAGGATAAAAATTAAACCAAGTCCATGGCACAAATAATTGTTTACATGTAAATTGTTCCCACATAAATTTGAATTTAATTCAAAAGGAACACAGGTTAAAACATTAGACTAGGGTTTTAACATGACTCAAAATATATTGAATTAATCTTTGACCAATCAAAGGATAGTAAAAGATCAATTTAACATTGAAGCATAAAAACCTATGCATGTTCATTCATAATTGATATTTCATTGATCATGTAATATAAAAACATAGGAAATAATCATTGACAACATTAGAAGGGGTAAAATGATGACCTCTTCAAAATATGTCAATTAATTCAAATGAGAACCATGTGTGGATGATCTTCAACTAAAAAAAATGTGCAAACATGTTAATGTTACTCTGATCAAGTGATTTTTAAACTTTAAGTTATAAATTTACATAATTTAAAATAAGGGTCCTCATTTTTCCTAAATGGTGGTATGTTGTTATAAAAACTCCACAAGCTCAATACACAGTTGGAAAACCCCTATTCAATTTATAGGAAAGGAAAACTACTTATATGTAAAAGTATAGGATACCATGGAGGTGATTCCTCCTTTCTAGATTTAGCTCAATTTTCTTAGTCCTTCCATTTTTCCCCCTAAGTGAGCCACCATTATTTTTCCCTTGTGTATAGTTATATCCCCTTACCCTTGGCCACTCTCTTATCATGAACTACATTTTTATAGAATTGTAGGTCATCTTAGAGAGGAAGGGTGGTTTTTATTTTTCATTTCATGTCTCTCTTTTTAACCCCTTGTCCCCATTATTCCTTTTAAGTATACCTATACCCATCTATATCCACTTGTTATCCATGTTGAATAGGAACCAAACCCAAAGAGCCTCTTAACATAACAAATAAATAGTCCTATAGGCTCCTCCATTGAAATCCTCATAAAAAATGATGATTTTCCCCATGTTTGAGCCAAGCATCCCACCCAAAATAATTCATAATATTTCAAAATAGTTCTATCATGGCTAAAAACATAAAATAATGTCAACTTGAAAATTCACTTGATGGATGAATCTAAAAATCAAGCCATCATACTAGATAGTTCAAATAATGATAATTACTAATATTCAAAATGCTTAAAAAGTCATGTGGTGTCTAGTATGCCCATGTAAGGCTCCACAAATTTATGGACCAAGTTAAAAAATTAGTTAATAATAAAGTCCAAGTTATTATGGCCATGACCCCGTAATGGTCTAAAGGCATTTTTTTAATTAAATGTGTGTTTAGCCCTCAACATGACCCAAAGTCAAAGATTCAATGAAAGGCCATGGCACAATAGAACACAAGCAAGCTAAACACTATGTGGTTCAGGGTCTCTAAGACCCCATAAAATAAGATAACTAATAATACTTAATGTATTCAAAGACATAAATTTTCAAATAAGATGATCATTAAAAAGAGTAATCAAGACTAAGTCCCACACACCCAAGTCAATTTGATAAATGTGAAATCCTCATACATAATTAAAATATCAGTCATGAAGTTAAAAAATAAAGATGGAAAATACTTAGAAGATAATCAATCACTTGGGAACTAATTTATAACAAATTATACTTGTTAGAGTCACATCTGACTACCCATTACCCCTCTCTATTATTTCCCTTGACTGTAAGAGACCACCACCAAGCTTGTCTCATCGACCTATTCTTACAACCATTGAAAATGACATTAACAATATCTAAACAAGTATATATATCAAAAAATAATACAATCTAAAATGAATATATTATCTGAAATGATATAAATGAATTACTACATTATGACATGTATAAACAAGCATAATCATATAAATCATAGTCATCATTGTAATAATAAATTAGAATCATAGATGATAACTATGCCAATAAACTCAAACCAATAAACATCAGACCTAATCATAATAAATGTCATGTAGCAACTAATTAAGTGTCATCAGTATATAATGACATGCATAAAAAACCATAATCATCTAAATATACCAAATCTCCTATAGCAATTATTTTATTGTCAATCAGAGTTCAACAACCATAGGGTCACAATATCTCAGTCAACAACTAAGAGTGTATCATCTATAGGGTTATCACAAGGAATTCAAAAATGTTTAAGGAAAGTTCTTATCATGGTAATTAAATCATATGGGTAAGAATAAATATATTCAAACTTATACTACTTTTGTTGGGAAAATGTGTCATCTTATACTGCTTGAACTTTATATTTCATGTTTTGAAACTCTTGGATAAATTGTGGTGGTAATTAATTCATTTTGATTTAAGAAGTAAATATGCTATGGCCTATGAATGGGTTTTGGTTAGTGTTCAATCTAGATTTCATGGGATTGGGATTGTTGTTGAAGTTAAAATTTGAGTTGTGTTGGTTTGAGTTTGTGTTAAAATTATGGTTTGTTGGATTAGGGTTGGTGTTACAAATATAAGTCATTATATTAGGATTTCCAAAATGGTAAGTGGGACTTAGTGGAATCTGAGGTGGATTATTAAATTAGAAGAAATTAGATCATGGAGAACAATTAGATTGGAGATGGATTATAAAATTGGAAAGATAAGGAAGACAATATTATAAAATTCCAATGATGGGGAATAGGTAGATCCTAGGGAAAATTTAAAATTTGGAGTGTGAGGATAATTTGATTTTAGATTTATAAAAATTATGGAATTCTAAAATCTATAGATTTATTGATTAGATAAATATTAGTTAATTAACTTGGATTGATTAACTAATGGATAATGAACAGTGAATAGAGAAATAGTGAAGGGTGAACAGTAAATAATGAATAATGATGAGGAATAGTGATTATGAATTAGGATTAGGAAAAAATAGGGATGATTAGAGAGTGCATATGTTTATTAATGGAATAAGAGTGGGTCCATAGTGGGTAATCCAACATAATGAACACATACCCATTTATGAGTATGTCCCACTCATGTGCAACCCATAGGTAGGATCAAACACAATATTATGAGTTAATCACATGTGCACATATTTAAGACCCTAAACATAACTTAACCTAAACTAGTGAAAAAATAAGTGTGAACACTCAAAAACCCTCTATTAATATATGGTTAGGAGGAAAAATTAAAAAAATGGGTCTAAGTAACTAGGCATGATAAGGTACATATGCACAAATTCACAATGAAATACTAATTATCCTTATGGTAACCAATCCATCTTGGTGGAATACATAGATGTCAAGTCATTATAATCATAAAGTTAAATAGGAACTAATAATCTATACATGGTTCACTCAGTAAGAAAAACTAATAAAATAACCATGATGAAAGTGAAGAGAGAACATATACTATAAGGCATGTCAAGAATCATGACTCAAAGAATAAACAAAATGCTAAAGTAGGTGAACTTTGATGGAATGAAGTCCATTAGATATAAATACACTTAGTGGACTTAAAAGTCTCAATGGAACTCTAATTTTCATGAGTGGCTTCGATCCACTATTTGATCACAAAAAGTAACTACACTAAAATTCACTATAATAACTCTTACAAAAAGATACTTTCATAGTTGTTGATAGTGTAATAATAGTTCACCAACTAAATTTAATATAAAACTATAGGATACAATATATCAAGGGTTAACAAATAACACATAAATTGAAGAAGTAGGAATTAATTTGATTTACTACTAGAAGATACGATATGCTAAGTGTTAGGAAGGAACATGACAACCAAGAAATCATGATTTTTACCATACCCCCATATTAATGACTGCATGGAGTGATGACAACAATATTGCATGATTGGACTAAATACACTACTTGAACACTAATAAGATAATACATTTTTCACTAGAATATCTCCATATCATGGTAAAAAACCCTATCAAACTGTGCACTAATATTTTTCACCCAAGTGAATCTATGCCATCCAAAGATAATTTGGATAGTATGTCTAAAAGAATATGCTTGTCTAAATTAGAGGAATAACCTTCAATTTATAAACTTTTGAAATGGATGTGAACCATCTATCTTGAGATGATGATCAAGGGCTAGGAATTGGTCCTCATAAAAATTAAATTTTAATTTAGAATGGAAATATTTAATTAAAAATTGAAGTGGAGAACTAGGGAGACCCATAAATGAATATAAAATTCATATCTGAGGAAGATATAATAAAAAATTAGTAATTGGGATTGAGTGGAATATGAGTTGGACTATTAAATTAGAGGAAATAATATCATGGTGAATAATGGGATTGGAGGTGGATTATAAAATCGGAAATATGAGGAAGATAATATTATGAAATTATAATGATGAGGGATAGGTGGATCCTAAGACATCTTTAAAATTTATAGTGTGAGGATAATTTGATTTTTGGATTTATATACATTTTGAAATTAAAAAATCCATGGAATTTATGATTTTAGAAATACTTTTTAATTTAATTGGATTGAATGACTAATTGATAGTGAATTATGAATAGTGAATAGTGAATAGTGAATAGTGAATGGTGACTAGTGATGAGGAATAGAAATGATGAATTAGGAATAGTGAAAAATAAGGATTATTAGGGATGATTACAGAATCAATACCAAACAAGGTTAAAATTGACATACAGTGTATGATTTGAAGTGTCTACATTTTCCCTCTCTTTAAGAAGTTATTGGGAGACACAAATGAAGTAACAACTTTTCAAAGAATGAAAAATTCATTAAAAGGAAGAATAAAAATTAGATGAAGAAATAATCAATTTTGTGATTTCATATTTCCCAACTAATAGGTGTTATAGGTTGGATGTAATAATAAGTTAAGTATTTGAATGAAATGAATGACCATTGATGCCCCCTTGATTGGTCATGCAAGAAACTAGATGAAAGTTCTAAATGTTTGAAGAGGAAAAATGATTAAATGGTGATAATGGAGGTCATCAATAAATCAAACTAATATAATTGAGAAATGACTCAAAATCTAAAAACATGCATAAATGATTTTACCCTAGTGAATAATTACTAGAAAATATATCATAAAAAGAATATTTCTTGTTTGTAGATTGCACGCTTAGATGGTGCTCAAGAGTTAGTGGTCACATGAGCGGGTGTGGGAATGATATATACTAATGAGGGTAATTTTTGGGTCTAAAAAATAGATATGTATATTTTCTAATTTGAGACAAATATTTTACAAAACATTATTGTTTCAATTAGTTGATTAAGATTGATAGTATTTTGATTAATTATGGCCTAAAATTTGTAGATAATTATTGTAAAATATGTTTTTTTTCTAATTGGATGGATTTGATTGACTTTATTTTTTCTATTTATTGTATATTATTTATATGGTTGAATATGGTATGATATATATCTTCCTACTTGTTTAATTTATAATATCACATGTTAAGCCTTTCTTAACTTTTAGTATGATATAAAATGCATTGAAAAAATGGATGGATATATGGATGGTTACATAGTTTCCTAATGCTTTTCCAAAATGAATTACCAATTAATATGTGAGAAACATATTTTTTAAATTTTCACAAAAATAATAATCAGCAATGATATGAAATAACCGTGATGAATGAACGTGGAGGCTTGATTGAAAATAGTATGGTTGAGTGTTCATGTTCATATGGATAGGGGAGACCAAGATGGTGCTAAAATATGGCATGATTTGCATTGTGTTAGGATAAGTAATCCAAGTTTTGAACCAGTCTAGAAAAAGGCATATAGATATGTTTTATCCCTTTGGTATTTGTCTTAAAGTACAAACACATGGGTTGAGAGAGGGGAGAGATCACCTTATCCTTTTCCTCAATTAAAGACGCCAATGTTTTGGAAGGTAAGTCTTATATGGGATGACTAGGTAGAGTGAACTCTTCCTTAGTAATTCTTTATAAAGGAAGAGTAGATCACTCTATGATGGAAGAAAAAGGTATGGTGGTAATGTCTACTTCTTTGGTGTGTATTTCAAAGGAGAGTTTGGTAGCTCCACTAGCTCAACAAGTGGAGAAAGGGGAATAGATATTTCCTTTATTTTAGTTTCAAAAGGAATTTAAGGTAACTACACTACCTAATTGAGTAGAGGGCAAGGAAAAGTGGTTTGGGTAATGGTTTCCTCAATAATGAGTTCACTAGATTTGCATTAATGGTATGGGTCTCATGGTTGTGAGAGGATTCTGGTCTATTAATCTCATTGTTCACAGAAGGGGCATGTATGGGAAAAGGTTGTCTAAATATGTCAAGTGAATGATTTGGGGGTGTATTGGGGTTATCCAGCATAAGTTCCCCCTTGTCAATCAACCTTGGATAATGATTTTGAAAGTATTTCATCTACTAACATCATGTCTAATGACATGGTATAAGGCACACAATTCATTCTCCTTATACCACCTAGGTGTGGGATGAGAGGAATCAAACTATTTTGGGGGTTTAATTGGAGGAAGTTGTATGATTTTTTTTCAATAAATTTTCCAATATTGAGGCATATGACTCCCCTAGTGGAGTGTATTACTTTTGGTTGTTACAGTTTTGGTTTATGGTATTCTAGTTTGAAGAATTAGAAGAGTTGGGTTGGTTAACAACTGAAGGAGTGGTGATTTTAAGGAAACATACATTAATTGTTGCCTTAGTTTTTCTATTAATATTGGAGTGGTTGGTGGTTTTAGTGGAGGAAGTTTCATTCGATTTGAAACTAGAGTTCTTGTTTCTCAAATTCAGTTTCTCTTCATCAATATATCTAATCTCCAATTTATGTGCCATTGTAAAAGCTTCATAAAAGGTCTTGAAATTCTAAACCTAAAAATTGGAGGAAATATGTTTGGCATAAACCTAAGAGAAAATCTCAATTAGATCAAGTTTGGGGAAAAAGAAAGAGAGTTGGTTTATCAAACCTCTCCAATGGGCCATGAAATCAAAAATAGACTCTTCCTCAAATTTTTGAATGGAGTAGAGGTTGGTAATGGAAAATATATTCAATATATTTATGGAAAAATGATCTATGAAGGTTAGAGATAACTAGGCAAAATAAAAGAGGGAGTGTTTAGTCATATCACTATATCAATCTAATGTTAGACTAGATAGGGACATGGGAAAGGTGTGGAGAAGGAAAAAATCATCATAAGTAATCAAATAACAAGAGTGCCTAAAATATCTAAGATGTTGTTGAGGATATTCCTTTCTCTAAAATTTTAATTTTTTTGGAAGTTCCATCTAAAGAGGATAAGGTCATATTGGGATAGATGGATGTATTGGTTCATTGTAAATTTCATCATATCATAAGGGTTATGGTCACCAAATATAAATGAATCTAGATTGGTCATCTTATCCATTAACATCTTAAATATATCCATTTATTGTTGTGCACCCCCATAGTTATAGGGTAAATTATGTTGGGTTTGGGAAGGTGAAACATAGGGTAACTAGTGGAAGGTTGGGAGGTTACCATATATTGGTATGTAGACTTGGATGGTTGGGAGGACACCATGTATGGGTAAGTGGATACATGAGGTTGGGTAAAATATGGAGCTATATAATGTTGTGGGTTAGGAATATAGATTGGGTTGGGTACAATGGGAACTTGTTGAGGAATTGACATGGGTTAGGTTGGAGGCATAGTTGGGCTGATAAGTTGAGTATGGGTGGTATTCTTGGTACTAATGGGTGTAAGGGTATAATGTATGGGGACCACCAAGATTTGGAATGGATTAGAGGTAGGTGGATTAGAAATAATATGATGGGTGACAACTCTAGTATAGGGTACTCTAATGGTAAGTGGAATATAGGTGCCCAAAGATTGGGTTTCTCCTATCTTAGAAGAGTTAGTAATTGGGGTGGAAGGAGTTTGGGTGTTGTTTGGTTAGGTGGGTTAGTTCTGGATGGTGGTATTAGTGGGATTATTGGTATAATAAGATGCTTGGGAGACTAAGGTCTGAGTGGAAATGGTGGCAATAGAGGTGTTACCCATAAGATGGGGAGACATACCATAGGGTGGATCAAGAGGTGGAAATGAAGTAAGGGTATGGTGAGATATGGTGTTCAAGTAATATTGGAGGGATATGGGGTTGTTATCTAAAAATGTGGAGAAATACACATCACCTTATGAAAATACTCAAGGGATATTGGGACTTCTTGAAGGATGGGGAGAAATATCTATATCCAAGATGTACTCCATGGATGAAGAAGTGGAGGATAAGTGGTTAGGTGTTAGATCTTGGTTTTCTTGGTTTCTTAGTTTTTGTCTATTGAGAACCATACAAGGAAGGGAAAAAGGAAGATATAAGTGATCTCATCACTCAAAAGATAATAAATCAAAATAAAAAGATACCAAGGAAAATAATGCATACTAGTAAAGTGCATTAGAATCCTTGGATACTTTATTATCTCTCTTTAGGAATATGCCTCAATATTTAAAGAAGTTACAAAGGAACAACTTTAATTTGTATAAGGTTACTATAATAAGATGTCTAAAGAAGGTTTTAGTTAGTTAAATAATCTCTATATCTATACTAAAACTTGGTACATGGCTTGATATTGGGGCCTACCCCCTCATTTCACACACTGCAATGATAAAGGTGCTAGGTGCATAGCTAAAATATACCAAGTTGCTATAGATTATACTTAGCTAATGTACTAAGTTTTTTTTCCCCTTGGTGGTTAAATCCAAGTACAATAGTTGAGGAAAGGTGACCGCTAGGTGATGAAATACTAGTCAGGCCTTATGTTAATTTTTAATGTTTAATTGAATGTGTGGTTTGGTCTTGTGTATCTAGAGAGAATTCATCTTATGTTTAATTTACTTGATTAAATTAAGCTATGTGAGCTAATAAATACAATAAAATAATGGATGAAAAGTTAATTTTAATAAAAAATAAAAGTACACATTAATCAAAGGGTTTAATAAATGGTTCATCACATAGTCTAATTATGCATTGATCATGTGAATTAATAGCTAAATTTAGACTAGTAATCAATGAGTTAATTATAGTAAAATTATAGCTGATTCACTTGATCATTCAAGATCTAAGGTGACCATCAATTTTTAGGATCAATTGTCGGTGGTCAAGGGCTAACCATCAGTGATTAGGGAAAAAGAAACAAAGTGGCTAAAATTAGCTATTAACACTTATGGTTGGTGGTTGAGAAGGTTAGGAAATGGTCCAAGATAATATAAAGGGGTTCATGGGGTTATTCAACAAATAGAAATGCATTTTATGGTTTTTTAGTGTCTATAGGTGTGGCCAAAAAATAAGATGGATGGACAGGCCCTTAAAAAGAAGAAAATAGGCAAGAAAATAGTGAAGGAAATCCATAGATGAGATTAATCTATATGAGTAAATTATTGAATTCATTGATCTCTAATTTTTGAGTAAAATAGAATTAAATTGTCCCCAATTAGGTGGAAGTGGGAAGGATACATCCTAAAATAATTGACACACTTTAACTTTCCCTAAACTGGGTGAAAGTTACGTGCTTAAAATTAGAAGAAAGACTAAATGATGGAATTTTTCCCCAAAAAGTGTTATCCTATTTGATCATAATAATGTGACCTAATAGGATGTATTTAATCATTGATTCAAGTATTTACCCTATTAGGGTAATTTTGATCATTTATTAGTCTAAATGGTTTACCCCAATAGGGTGGATTTAAATTTTGACAAATGATGATTGGGAAATTGATCAATTGGTTGGAAAGAATAGCTCAAGGGTGTAACCCATTATATAGATTAATTATGTGTGGGTGAAAATTTAGGTGTGAGAGTATAATTAATTTTTAAACAATTAAGAATCCATAAAAAACTAAGCACACATAAATGCTCAATGGTAGTGAAATATATAATGAAGAATAATGATTATAGAATGGTGTGATTAGATTATAAGAATATGGATGTTAATAATAATTAAATAAGGGTGGTTGAGCTAACCTTAGATACTAGACATAATTGAGATCTTCCTACATATTCCAAAGGGACCTCAAAAATATGTATTTTTCCCAAGAAGTGGGAGAAAATGGGATGAAGTAAATGATTACGACTTTTTGTATACATTCAGATGTGGATGTATCATGAGTAGTTTTTTGACTATTTAGGACTTAGTAGTGTAAATTATTGGTTTTTAAAGGGATAAGTAAATATGGTAAATAAAAATAAATAATTAAAATAGATTTATCTAATTCATTTACCTAAAATATAAAGCGTAATGAGAAAATTAACTTATCTGGAGTGAAACAAGCGTCACCAAATGGTGGAAAGGCTTGAAAAGGTCTAAAAACTATTTTAGAGTCCTTTAATTATAAAGCAAGAGGTGAAACTACTTTCAAATAGTAGTTTAATTATAGGAGGAAATTGTACTAGTGTCATTTCAGAGATAGAGGTATTGGGACATATGGGGATGTTACTAGGAGACTCCATGGTTCTATAGGTATGATCAGGAGATTATGATGATTATTATATGTCATAGTTTAGTTTTTTATTAATAGAAACCCTAATGAGCACCTACACACACACAAAATGATAGGATCAAATGTAAAAGGAATGAAAAACATGGGTTGTGGGATGTTATAATCATGTGATACATAACCCTTGTTGTATTCACCTCTATCTAAATTAATCCTAATTATAGGGGTATCAAATCACATGTTATTCTCATTTAGGGAATGTGCATAATAAAAATGCATGATATGTTAGAATGTTTTTCACTTAGACCCTTATTTGATCAAACATGTAGATTTAGATGTGATTTTTTGAGTGTTGGGCTATACTATTGATTAATTTTATATCATTATGTGAAAAAATATTAAGTGTCAAATGTAAAATGTTTTTTGAGGCTATTTATATAGAAGGAAATTTAATTTTAGTGTGAGACCCTTATTCAATAGCTATCAAGGTGAAAAAGAAATAAACAATCATAAGAAGAGACTTAAGGGATGGTAAGGACCCATAATAGGTTTAAAATGTGACCATTGGACACTAGTGTTGAGGTGGATAATAGCATATTATGGTAGTATATATAACTACACTAGTATCCTAAGACCAAAAAACTAAGTATTAATTATTGAAAATAAGTCATGGGGACCCTATGACTAAGATATCATGACATATGACCACTTGAAGTTCAACAAATAAGAAAAAAAAGTCATAATAAAGATCAAATAACCAAAATTACTATGTGAACAATACTCATATTAATCATTAAGACCTTCCCATATAATAACAACATAATACATAGTACATGTGTTTTCTTATCCAAATTAGGGTATGTACATCTCCCCCTATTTTATTCTAGTAATTGAATGGAAATGAAATCAATAGAGTAAAAGTAATATGACATTCATACTTGTACTTACATGTGAGGATGTATTCTAAACCCAACACATTTCTTGGCTAGAGAAGTGAACATGCATTTGGAATTCTATATTTGGAGAGTAAATCCTAATATGGGTGTTCCCTATAGTAAATCTGAACAACCAACTAAATCATGAGAGATAAATCATTTCCTGTCCCTAGATTGATATGTAGCTATGTTTGAGAAGTAATCTATGAATTATGGAGAAACAAGCTCTCATTTCTCCACTCTAGGATGTAACTGAGTCTGAGAAGTAATGTATAATCATGGAGAAATGATCCCTACTTTCCCCCACTCTTACATGTAGCTGAGTCTAAAAATTAATCTACTCAAAGGTCAAAACTATCATTCAACCTTCATAATCTAGGTTTGGTGACCACTATGCATCAAACATTGCAATCATCTATATGAGCCAACCTAGGGAAATCTTGATGACATACTCATCATAATATTTGTGTGATTTGATATTTTGTGCATATATAATGGTATAATTCTCCATTTCATACATATAATCTGGTGAAATCCTATGGGATTGAGGACACATTTCTTGCATCATACCCAAAAATATACCTAATTAATGTATATGTGTATATTGTGTATAAAATTGTGTCCATATTGGAGTGATGTACCATGTATGTGCTCTCATATTCATAATTAGAGTCTAGAACTATGTCAAAATCCTATGTGAAATCTAAGAATCTAAACTAATATCTGACAAGATCATGAAACATTGTAAATCTAAGTCAACCAATGTGTTTGAATATCTGATCCAATTTATGAATATTAATTTACCTATGTACTTGATTTTTTATTTATCTAAACCATTTTATTGTTAAGTATCTAAATTCATAATTCTAAGTCAAATTATGTGTCTGAGTAGAAATGTATTAGTGTAAATAGTGTATATATTTTACCCTTTTCATGAGAGAGTTGAAAATTAGGTAAAGGTGTCAAACAAAAAGAGATATCAGTATACATGTTAGTCATAGTTAGCATTGATAATAGGAATGTAAGATCAATTATTTTGGAAATTGTAGAAGAATAATTTGTAAACTCAATGTAGGATAGACATATGGTTTATATTGAGTTTCTTAAGGAAATATGAGTTTTATCATTTTTAGAGTTAAGTTGATTGGGATATAAGTGTAATTTGTATGATGTAGGGGATGTCATCATCGATCCTCACACATAAAAATTAGATTGAAAATTAGATCTATAATTTTCAAGATATTGTGATTGGAATATTTTGATATTAGTTGGCAAACTTTGCCTATAGGGTTAACCTTAGTTAGGTGCCATTGTTAAAACATGGTTGAAATACATTGATTGATTGATTTTGAAATTCATTTGAGCCTTTTTGAATTGAGAGAATTATTTCTTTAAGCTTAGTAAATATGCTGAGACAAGGAGCAAACATGATCCACTATGAGGACATGAAGGCACTCATCTAGGATAATGAGGAGGTTACCCTAGTAAGGAACCTATCATTTTCTACATTTTTAAAAATGTTTTGACATTTTTACCATTTTTAATGAAATTTAGTTATTTTAGGGCCCTTTTTAGGAGGGCCATAGTAGTGTCCTAAGGATCATGTTGGTGTCTTAGTTTATCACATTACAATCCAAGGGTCATGCTAATGTCCAACGTTAGTGTCTTAGTGGTAGCACTAGTGTCTAATGGAGTAAAAATTGTAATCTTTTATTCTGATTTGTGTTTAATTATAATTTTTGCATGTTTATATGTCATTTGGAGATGTTAATGTCAAATTTTGTTGTGATTTTTAAGTAGATATACACATGAAGGAGTTTTATAGTGGCTACATGATGTAGTGCCTAGGTGGATTACCCTTGATAGATAATGAGAGGGTAGTGATTACTAGGGTTTGTTTGGGTTATGTGGAATCACTTGCACTAATACCCTAGGAATGCCATATGTTGATTACATTGTGTGAGATATGGAATGCCAATACCTATACATTTTATCTACCCACTAGGGAGATCAATATGATTTTGAGGATGTCTATAGGATATTGAAAGTGCTCATTACTGGTCAACAATCTATTTACAAGAGGTTACTATAGATAGAGCTATATATCAAGGATCTAAGTATTTTATAGATATACCTATGAGGACCCATCATTAAGGGAGTTACAATGATGTTTTATTATTGGTGATCATTATGAATAATTTTCTATAGTTGTGGAAGTTTCTTGCAATGTTACTCCATTTATCATTATGGATGGTAATAGTATGTCCATTTTGTATAGGATGCATGGGATTGTGTAGGATACAGAGGAGAAATAGACCATATACTCATGGGGTCACACCATGCTAGCCCACATATATCAAGATTTTTATTGTTTTACTAAGGAGTTATGTAGTGTAGATATTGTATCTTCAACATTATTGTGTTTTGTGGGTTATGAGCATAGTGTATGGATAGACCTGAGGGTTCCATGTATATATTGGGCCTACCCATAAGGATTTATAGAGAGATGGAATGACATATATACATCTGATTAAGGAGCACTATAAGATATCATCAACTATTAGATTAGGTCATAGTAACAGATATTATTTATTAATCCTATAGGGAATTTTAGGGATGGCCTAAGGATGGGTTTTAGTTAATACATGTTTGAGTGAGATTTTAGTTGCATTACTATTTAGTTAATGTTTTGGAGATGTTTTTTATGAGTGAGTGACATGATAGTTTAGTGTCACTCAATATATGCCACCTATACCATGGGTGTGGTTGACGAGTTCTCAAGCCCCATCAAGAAAAATTAGTAGATCGAGACCATCCATGATTGAGCTAGCTTTGATTCTAGTAGAGTGAGATCAAGTGATAGATATACCTTATGTGGATGATGTGAAGCTATTGATTCCTTCATATTATGGTTGGGATGACATAAATGGCCACCATTGTTTCTAGGATTTTTGTTATCATATAAGATGTGCTAGATGCATATCCCATTAGGGTAGTTAAGGGTATGTTGTTATTATAGATTTATATGTTTAGTTTAGTTTAGTAATAAAATTATTGAGTAAATATATAACATATTGCTTTGGTAAATGTAGCTATAGGAGATGATGAGTATTAAGAGACCATTACTAAGGTTGAAATACAACAACTAACATGACATGTCAATGATGATTCCATGGATGATGGGATAGTGGAAAGGGCCACATGATTCTCAAGTGTTCATGACCCATTTTTTATTGTTCCATCATTACATCTAGGTGAGTAGTTATTGATAGAGATGAGGGATGTGCTAAGATGTATAGGTGAGTTATGCCCACACTCGATGTTCTAGGTAGGGTAGGTATTAAAATAATGGATTATTACATTTTTACAATGAGAGCATGGATAGATATTCACTGAGGTGGATGTGTTAGGGATAGAGCATAGATACATAGGTCTTGGTATAGATCTAGAGGAGGAGCATTAACAAATGGTTGTAGGGTGTATGTATCTAATATTAAGAGTGAGGATGCCAGTCATAGTGACCAAGATCTAATTATTGACTATGTAGTAAAATATGAAAACCTTTTTTGAGTTGTGTGTGTGTGTGTGTGTGTGTGTGGAATTTTTTTATGTGGGTTTTATGTTATTTTTATTTTTTATTTGTCATATTATTTACTTGATTAATTATTTTATTGTATGTATTTATCATGTTTTGAGATAAAAGTGTGTTTGTTCATCTAAGGAATGGTAATTGGTTGCTCATATGTATATGGATTCTTGAGTAGATATGTATATCAAATTTGGAATTATAGTTGTTAGTGTAGTTTTTTTACAAGTACCATAGTATATTTGAGTGTTTATCATGTAAATGTGGCTTGCATTATATGAACCTTAAAGGCAGAGTAAACAAATGGCCATAGTTCTCATGCTATGTATATTTATATGTAGACTCTATAACTAATAATTCTCATGGTGAACTACTAGTAGTTAGATGTGTAGATTCTATAGAAAATAGCTTAATTAATTGTCATACTAAATATGTGCACTGATCTCTATGATCTCTAACAAATATTCTAATTGGTTATCATACTAAAATTATGTTCTAATCTCTATTATTTATATAAAATATATTATTTAATTTTCATACTTAAATTATGTTCGAGTCTTTATGATCTTTAGAGAATATATTAATTGGTTGTCTTACTGAAACTATGTTTTGATCTATTTTATTAATGGAAAATATCTTAATTAGTTATGAGACTGAGACTTATGGTTGAGTTGTTTTCCAATTATTTACCATGTTATTATAAGTAGGTTGAGCTGTGTGAATGAGTTTCCATCGCTATTGAATATGTGTATGAGACATCACATAAGTAGGTCTCCTAGAAACCACATGGCTCACATGATGAATAACCAATATCTCCTTGAAAGAAACATCCTAGGATAACTCACTCATAGAGGGGTGTGATCTGGGAGAGTTTAGAGGAGATCTTGATGACCCCTATGGGAATATTATAATGCCTATAACAACACATTGGTAAATATAATCTATGAGTACACAATAGTGATTAACCTAATGTCCATTGATTCTATAATAATTGTAATATGGTTTCTTTCTTATTCTTTTCAAATAATGTGTTGGATGATGCTGAGTAAGATGAAGGGTGATCATCCCTCTATCTAGTAATGTAAATAGTAAATCATGAGGTTTATCTCTATCTAATAACTATATGACCTTGTTTTTAGTGTCCTATGGTTTATTCAATGTAGGATATGTATTGTGATGTGGATCTTTACCTTTGTCAAGTATCTAATTGGTGGTTTATGTTACACTTTTTCCTTAAGCATATATGTATCATGTGATTGTACCATATTGGATGATTGTGCTTGTGGGAGACCTAAATTAAACTCCACCTCTAAATGTGTCTTAACTAGTCCCAAGTTATTTTATAATTTCATAGTTGTGTTACATATATGCAATAATGACTTAGATGTGACATATGAGATTTTATCCATAAGAGGGAAAATAAGGCCTATATAAAAATGTATTGTACCTCTAAATATCTCAACTACTAGATAATTTTTTGCATGCATGATTTAAACAGTAGAATGTAATCATTTGCTATTTTTGAATCATCTTGGTGTAGAGAAGTCAACCTCTCATATGTGACTCAATGTACCTTATTATTAATATAATGTACCAAAAACACTTATTCTAACTCATCAAATGTATGGAGTAAACCATTAGGGAGTTAATGATGAAACTAATTTAATGCCTCACCCTTTAGAGTTATAGGAAATAATTTTAAGAGGATCAAATTTCCAATGGCATGTGACATGGCCTTTCTATAATATTTTAGGTGCACATATGGTTCTTTGTGTCTATTGAAATTAAATATATTAATATCCAAAACTTCTTTGGTATCTTTCTAGTGAATATTTTTCATGGGATAGGATTATCATGGATGGCATTAGAATCAATCCAAGAGTGGTATTCTTTAATTTCAAATGTGAGTTGGTGTACGTGTCATTATAAATCACCCATGGCATGCATCAAATATGTTACCTCTTGTGAAGGTATGTTAACATCATCAATAGGTTAATTTGATTCCTAAATTTTATTATTGATTTTACCCATAACACACTGCATCAAGGACCTTTGGTTTTTCTCATCATAACCTTTAAAGAGGTGATAACTTGAACCTAGTTAGAGGTAAATTTGATATTACCCTCATGGAGGTTAGGATGAGATACATGTTATACTATAGTAAGGAGGGGTGTGAGGGAGATTCATTGGTATCATTTATATTTTTAGTTGGTAATGTAGTATCACATGCTAATGGAATAGAAGATAGATTTCTATCTTTTGAATGTAAATCATGTAAATGATTAATATAAGTCTAAGCTCACATGTGTTTATCTGAATACATGTTATCATTTGAACTAGAATTTAATAGGCAATGAATTTCAATATTATAGGTGGGTGAACTAGAGAGAGGACTAGATTCAACATCTTCTTCAATAAAGTCATATTAATCATTGTTATTATAAGTTTCATCAAAATCAGAATTTAAGTCACTTGTAGAGGAAATAATAGAAGAATTATAATTTTCATGCTCACTAAGACAGAGTAGAACAAGATTTTAAATTTTTACTACTATGTAACATATCATTGTGTGTAGGTGAAATACATTATGTATCTTCACTAGCTATAAGTGGAGTGCATGTATTATGATTATGTTGAATAATGGGGTAAAGATTATAATTAGAAACCATGTTTTCATTTGGAATATTATGATATGTAGTAGGTGAGTTAGAGAGACTTGAATTATATATATATATATATATATATATATTTATATACAATCACTATGTTGATCTTGAAAATAAAAGGTGACAAAATCATATCATATACATTAGTTTGTGAATCTATAAAATGTGTAACATTGTTTGTACTTTTTTTTTTGAATTGAATTGAGAAAGGTAAAGAATGCAGATTTTAATTTTCTATGCTAGTAACATCATGTGTAGTGTTATTTGAACCATACAAAGTTAAAATGATTTTATTGTTCTTTTATTACCCTAATTTGAATAAATATGTAGAAAAAGTGGTTAAAAAACTAAGATCACAGTCAAACAAAGCACTACCTATAATGGGATATTTTATCCTTATGTTGTTAATGTTATTTTTATAAGTAGGGGAAGAGAAAGGAGAAGGAGAAATAGGTGCATGTAATCTATCCTCATCCATACTTTATTTGGCATGCTCCTATTAATCATCATATCCATCATTAAATTAATAATAATCATCATTATTAATGAAATCATGTTGATTTTCATGTGTTAATGTACAATTCTAAAAATTGGTCCAATCATTTGTATAATTTTATAAATTTTTCAGAAATTAGTCAATTGGGTGAGGTAAGAGGTTTCCTAGAATTCATTTTAAACTTGTCACAAAAGAGAATGTAAAATATAAACAATAGGAAAATGATGAGGAGAAAATAATCTAACATATATATTTGAAAATATATGGAATATTTATCCCAAAGTATAGGAAATGGAAAGGAATTTTTCTTGAAACCCTAAGGCCTAACTTTTTAGAGTATGAGGACCTAGTATGTAGATCTAGGGTTTGAAGGGGTTTTAAAGAAAATTCAAGATATGTTAAATAAATAAAGCCTTAATATAGGAATTGATATATATCAAATAGGATTTGAAAAAATTGGGAAGAAATTAGGATTTAATAAACACTAATTTAGTACACAAAGATGGAGAAGGCAAAACCTAGGGTGAAACTACGGTTATTAAGTAATATTTGAAGTAAGTCGGGTTCACCAAATGTTATTACTATTGAGGACTTAGTAGTGTAAATTATAGGTTGTTAAATAGTTGGGTATAAGAGGTTAAATAGAGATAAATATTATAAATAGACCCATCAAAGGATTTAGCATAAAAACAAAGTGAAATGAGAAAATCAACTTATCTAGAGTGAAATAGGCATCACCAAATGATGAGAAGGATGAAAAGGGGTTTAGAAATTAGTTTGGAGTCCTTTCAATATATAACTAGAGCTTAATTTTTTTTTTTATAATAGCATGGTTATAGGGATAATAGTACACTATCCTAATATCCTAGGTACTACACTAGTGTTCTTTTAAGGACATTGGTCTTGGTACATCTTGGGATGTTTTGAAAAGGTTTCAAGGTTTGTATGTATGCTAAGGGGCTTATGATCATTCTTATGTGTCATTATTTAGCTATTTATTCTTTGAAACCTTAATGAACACTTGCACAGATGAAATAATAATGGGATTAAATACAAAAGGAATAAAAATTATGGTTTATAGGATGTTATGATAGGGGTCTCAAAACATATGTAGTTCTCCCTTAGGGAACATGTATAATCAACATGCACGGTATGCTATAATGAATTTAAATTAGGTCCTTCTTTGATTAACCATGTATATCTAAATGTAATTATTGAGTAATATGATGACTGTTGATCTATGTTATTAATTGATTTTATGTCATTATGTGCCAAAATAGTAAGTCTTATCTATAAAATGCCTTGTGAGGATATTTATATGGAAGGAACTTTAATTTTAAGTGTGATACCATTATTCATTGGATGACAAGGAAAAAAAGAAAGACAAAATCATAAGAAGAGACATAAAGGATGGAAAGGACCCATAACATGTTAAAAATGTGACCATTGGACATTAGCACTGAGGTGGACACAAGCACACTGCACTAGTTTCTAAGACTACAATAGTGTCTTGAGACCCAAAGATTGATTAATAACTATTACAAATAGGCTAGGCCCTCACTGTGATTGGGATAACATGACATAAGACCACTAAAGGTTAAAAAATAGGAGAAACAAGTCATAATAAAGATCAAAATACCAAAATAACCACATTAACAAGACTCACATTCATAATTAAGACCTTTCTATGAAAGCAAAACAAAAGACATAGTATTTGTGTTTGCTTAACAAAATTAGGTTGTGTATAGTAGCATATAACTTAGTCATGTGGTATAGCGATTATGTTGGCTTGGTAGATAATGAGATTACTATGACATTTTCAATTAGACCTTTGTAACTTAATTTTTTATCTAGCACCTAATAGTATGAACCATGATATTAAAAATTGTGATGACCAGACCATGATGTGTATATGGACTATCACCTAAGATGATACATAATTGTTAATAATGCACAAATGATAAAAAAACCATGATGATAATGATGGCATATGTCCATAGATGGACTGAATTAAAAATACATGGCTAAGATCACCATGATGATGAACACACTAGCATAATGGACTGAGTTGAGGAAAAAATAAAAAGGAAATAAATAAGTAAATAATCAAACACACACATACAAATTTAAAAATAAAATAAATATAAAACATCATTTTATTTAACAAATTCAAAATACATGCATGAAGGCTCAACGAGGCTAGTAATTGGTGGTTCCCCTAGGTAAGGATACATGCAAGGGAAGGACACACCTCAATTTGGATGAAATTATTTGAATCAATAATGATTTTACCCTAGTATGGAGGATTTGGGAAGATACATCCCAAGAATGTTTTAGGAATTCAAATTATTGGATTAAGGAATTTTTGATTGGATCTATAAGAAGACAAATGTTTTTAAATTTGTTGGCTTTATATCTCTCATGGAGAGCTTAAGAATTTTTTGGCTTTTAGTATTTTTGGATTATTTTTAATGTTTTTGGGTTTTGGAATCTCAACTTAATGGATAATTATGAGATGCAAAATGTATTTGCTCATAAAATGAAAAGTGTTTATCTTAGGTTGCTCTCAAAATAATGAGATCATGGTGTAGGTTGTTCACATAATGATGAGAATGTGAAAAAGGGGTGACAGATAAACTCAAAAATTGAGTGCTACTACATATCCAAAATGGAAATTAAGTCAATGTAGTTCAAACTTGTTGCAGATACTAATAGTAAACAATAGGTTGAAAATAATAATGGCATACAAAGATAACATATTATATAATTATGAATGACAATGATGGAAAGTACTATGAGTCTCTAAGGATCATGTCATATGAGAACCAAATGTGTATAGTCATCAAAGTGTTACATATATAATAGGCCAAAATATGCTTCCCAAACATGTCTCAAGATACCTTCCACATATGTAACAAGGTAAAGACTGGAATACTAATGGTCACAATAAGATGGGTTAGGATGAATAGGATTCAATGGCTAAAATGGCATGAATGACATAAATAGAAATGGTTTATAATTTAGATAGGGAGGCCTCGAAGTATCATGGTGATTTTAGACAATAAATTATTTATGCATGATGCTAGAAACATGATTTTCATCATGGTACTTGCCCAAGATGTAACAAGCATGGTTTTTAACAATGGAAAAATTATTTCTCTTTTGATTTAATTGTATTTTTAATTGATTTTTATAATTTTTTGGATTTCATAGCATATTAATTTAATACAATATTAGGATATGCATAAATATCTACTTAGAATGGTTGTTATATGTAAATCCTACTAATGATTTGATCTATACTTCTATTATCAAGATCTTTATTGGTTGTTGATTTTGATTCCTCTAAAAGTCTAGACAAGATGTCTTAATACCCTCTAAACAAATGTGCCACTAGGAAGGGTAAAGAAGGGAAAGCATGGGATAGATGGTCCAATAATATGATGTAATATATGTATTGAATGGATAATATGATCAAAATGGAATATATAATGGTCTATGGACAAATGAATATTATGATTTTAAGTCACACACATTGTTGTTGATTCTAGACATGACTTAATTTTAGTTGTGGAAAAGTTGATCTCGACTTAATTAAACTTTTCATCAAGTAACGAGGAACTAATTGGCTCAATTATTGGTGCATAAAAGAGGTTTTCATGAACATGGTATTATTGATTTTTTTGATTTGGATTATCCAATAACACCTTGAATAAGGTTTTACTAAGGGTTGTTGATGATTAATTTTGATTTCCCCTTATCACCTTAAGTAAGTTTTCACTAAAGAATTCTAATTTTTTATTTTTCTTATCATCTATAACCTCAAATAAGGTTTTTCTAGAAGATGTTGAGTTTAGACATTGATTATTCCCTAGCTCCTTAAACAAGGTTTCACTAGGATATTTTTATTCTACTTGCACATGGTCTTACTTACCCAAAATTATTTCATTGAAATGTCTCCATGAAATAAGTTCAAAATGTTTTATTCTATTGGTCCCAATAAAAATTTGTGAGATGTTGCACATCAATATAATGTCTAATTTTGTTAATAGTAAAGGTATGTGTAATGGAAATGGAAGGATAAAAGGTAGCATAGTCTTTGTAGAGGTTACTAAGAGAACTTCTATCTATTTTTAAAGAATATTCCTCAAAAACCATGGAAGGATCACAAATGTTTTCAATCATATATGCCAAAAGAGTGTACCCAATGTCACAACATCCATTAATGTCTTCTAAATTTGTAGCTTATTTTGAATCAAGAATATATAAACCTGATGTTGAGACAAACATTTGATATTTGTTATATAATGGAAACTAACTATGATATAATTTCTAAAATGGAACTTGATTTTGATGTCATGTAGTCATGAAGAGGGGATATTGAATTATTTTTTCCATAAATACCTTTTTCACATTTCACATGGAAATGAAAGATTTGGGATAAAGGAATTTTTAGAAATTGGGAACTTTTGACATTGATTAAATGTTTGGAAATGGTTTAATAAAGGGTTTTAACTCAATAATAATAGGCTCTTAAAAAATGGGCTCATCCAAAATGGGTTATGTGTCAAATATAAGGTTTTACTAAAATATAAGTGGATCATCAATGATTTGGATTTGGTCAAACATGGGTGATTCAAAAAAATTGTTGATAATGATTTTATTATCTTTATCATGCTTTATAAGTGGATATATATGATCATGTTGGGAAAAAGATCAAGACATATCTTGATTGAGTAGTTATCGTACTTGGTCACAATTGGATTATCAATAGATAAAGGTATTTGGAGGGAAAGGGGTATATTAGGTCTCTTTAGGGCCTTTTTGTAGTGTCTCTTTATGAGATCTAATTAAATAACATAAGTTCTCAATTGGAAATCCATATGGAAGTTTAGAACTGATATTTAACAATATCATAAGGCTTTCACCTCTATTGTCTAAAATGTGTCATATAAATTGGTCTTGTTGACTAACGACTGATGATGCTAGAATAAGTTTAGGATTACAAGATTCCATGACTTAGATTAACCTTAGATTAATTCCCCCAAGCTAGGATACATACAAGGGGAATTGGATGGAATAAATCAATCCCAAAGAGGGTTATCTTGTTCTCACTTAGAATGGGCCCCAAAGAAGGTAGTCTTGGTTTTGGATTTAAATTTCCATAAGTACAAAAGATTCAAATAAATTAGAATTTTTAAAAATGGTCTTGACTTAGTTAGACCTAAATTGATAAAATTAACATAGATTGAAATGGGCCTAAACAAGCGAGGGCATTGGTCTTGGATTTATATTAGCCCAAATAGGGAGGTATTAGTCTTTATAAATATCCCAAAGATGGAAGTATTGGATTGGTATTATAAATTATCCCAAATAGGGTAGTATTGGTCTAGAGAAATATACCAAGGAGAGTGATCATGGTTTGTATTTAAATTTCCCCAAATAAGTTGAATTGGCACAGATTAGAATGGGCCAAAAAAAGGAAACCTTGATATTATATTTAAATTGGCCCAAGAGATTCATATTATTATAGATAAATAAAATAATAATTTGGTCTTGGGTTGGTATGGGAAATTGGACAAAGAAGGTGCTATTGGTCAAGAGAAATATTCCAAAGAGAGAAATCTTGGCTTGAATTTAAGTTTCCCCACATAAATTCAATTGGAATATGTTAGGTGAATATTTTGTCATCAACTAACTAATGACAAAATGGCTATATCAACCGTAGTGTAATGATATAAATCTCTCTATTTGTTTTATCAAATAGATAAGATTATATTAGTAAAATGACATAAGAAAAATTTACTACATAACATAAGTTATTTGAACACAAAGTTTGAAAGGTCACTTGATTTCTCATTCACCTGATGAAATTTGATTTATAATCTGAGCTCAAAGTCTCAAAATTCCTTTCAACTTTGGTAGAGTTTTGCTTTCAATAACTAAGAGATATCTATTAAAAAAGAGGCCTTGTTTATTTATAGGGAGAGGCCTTGAGGATTTTGTGGAAAAAACCCAACTACTTGTCAAAGATAGGAGTCCTTTTTGACATTGGACTTTCCATACTTTTAAATATAATTACACACATAAAAAGTACATGTAAAAATGTCCAGAGCAGTTGCAAAAGTACATCTAAGAAGTGGAAATTAAATCAAAGGAAAATTGATTCAATTTATATCCCCATCTTTCTTCATGTGAGCATCGTACATGGTGAAAGCTACCTGCATCTTGATATTGTCTGGATTAACAACGTTAATGAAAATCATCTTAGCTCTGACCATGGCATATTTTACTACTCTGACTGATTTGGCATGACTAGCTAACTTGGTCTTTAGATTATCTAGAGTTAATTGATTATTGAGAATGTTGTCCATAGATTTTATTGAAAATGTCTTATCTTCAAATTCTTTTTGGAACATACCTTTAAATTCTAGAATCATTTCTTCTACTGAAAGGAATTGATTATCTTGTGATGTAAGTTTGCATGGTAGCTCCTCTATTTTTTGCAAAATACTAACATCACTTTTATCACTGAGTCTCCTTGAAGATTCAAGGTCACTGATCAACTCTCTAAGCACCCGAGTCCTATATGTTAATGCCTATTTAGTTTCAGTGTAAGAGTCTCTATCAGTAATGACACCAATGGATATTAGGATGATTATTTTTAGTTTCCTCATATCCACCCATTTATCAAGAGAATTTTTAGTGATTTTAATATCTTGATAAACAAAATTAATGAGATCATCAAGTTCTCTTATTTTTCTCATTTTATCTGTCTTCTCAAATAACTTTGTAAGGAAACTCCTTGTGCACGCATCTTGTCCAAGTAATCTTCAAGTACTTTTCCCTTGAGGTAGGTCTTTTTTTCTTTCTTAATAATGGGGTCTTCTATATAAATGACCTCAATAGCTAACATTTCTGAAGTGAAAGTGATTATCCTAACCACAACAGTCAATTGCTCCACCATTACTTTGTAGTGATCCTTCATTTCTTTATTTTTGTCAAATTTTTGAATCAAGATGTCCATGCCTAACTATATATCATTCTTGGCACTCTCATAAGTTATCTTTCCTAATTCAACTATAGAGATAGAGTAATTAGTTATATCTAAAATTTCAATGGCTACATCTTATGGAGGCCTTACAATTCATAAAAATTTGTGTCCCTTATCCCTAATCATTTTTGAAAGAATCCTTAGCTTCTTTCAATCCTTGGCTTTTATTGGCATCAACTTATTGAAATCAAAGTCATCTGGAGATATGGCTTGTTTTCTTCCTTTTGGGAGTATAAGATAATATCCATGGTGGGAGCAAAAAAGTACTTACATTAGGATCTATCTCTAATGTCAGCATCATTAGAGCTATACTTACACAAGTAGTGGAAATAATAGGTGGAGTATCAGTAAAATTTTTACCTTTTACTAAGTGATCAAAAGTAGAACCATCTTTAATATCAAAAGATGGGGATGACATTTTGGGAATTGACCCTGAGGAATGAATAATATCTTCAAAAGTGATATGAAGGTTGTAAAAAATTATTTTGGAAGAAGAGGGTGATCCAAAAGAGGGAAAATTAATTGGAGAAATAGGTGAAGGAACGACAATAGGTGAGTCAGGTGGGGGAGAAGAGATTCCTTTTCCTTGTTGCACATTCTCTTGTGGAGACAAAGCTTCCTCTCCTCATTGATCTGTAGGCCTATCATCAGTCTCCATCTGTTCTGTTGCTGGTTCTTCAACACTTTGTTTCTCAACCTCCAGATATTCTATTTTTGACTCTTTTTCCAAAACTTTTGACTTCTTCATCACAAATATGATTTTAGGCTTATGTGGCTTGGAAGAAGAAGGAACATCACTTTTGTTCTTCATCCTATTTTTTGCTTTTCTTCTTGTTTCTTCTTGAAATATAGCTTCTAAACCTGTGATGAATTCCTTCAAAGTAATTCCTTTATTTGCTAACCAATTATTGGTATTTTCCAATATAGGTTCAAATCATTTTCTCAAGGAAGTCAGCTCATTTTGTGACCATTGGATTGGAGGAAGATTGGCACTGACAATCTTTTCAGTATTATATATATCATTAATCAATATTTTGTCATCCACTAAATTCTCATGGATATCAACAAGTCCTAGATATTCAATTTGCTCAAGAGATAATCTATTGTAGTCCATTTTCCTGACTTCTTTTGTTGTTCTCAAATTTACCCAAACATCTTCAATCATAAGTTCATGAAATTGTGTTTTTCTCCTAGTTATGTCTTTTACACCCCTATAATCAAAATTTGGTCTTCTTTTGAACTACTTCATGGTCATGAGCTATATTTCAGTTTCCATAACTCTAGCTTTCCTAGTGGTTAACACTAAAAACCTACCAATTTCAATTGGGAACTTGAAACTAGGCTTCTTGAGTTCCATCTATTTATTATGCATGATGATTATTTATCTACATAGTTCTATTAAGAACAATCTGTCAGAGGGGAATCTTGGGAGCATATAAGGATGAACTTAGAAAAAACCAACCCCTAGGTATGAAAAAGAAGGAAATTATAAGAACATGCATCCAAAATCATTCACAACTATCTAGGCCTCATCTAACATTCTTCTTTGTTCTAATTGAAGATCAAAGAGACACAAAAAATACTACAAAGAAAGCATCATTTACTCTCCTAAAATGACAAATGGAACCCCTCAATGTTAACTAAGAGTAGTATTGATACACTAGGGTTACTCTCCTATATCCTTTAGATGTTAAACTTGGAAAGGTTTTGATTGAAGCTATAATATACACTAGATAGGAAGTCATGTTTAATTTTAAGGTAGTGGATACCTTCATCAATTGCTCATGTATATATCACTAGGCAATCCATCCAACTATCTATCTAGAGAAATATACCAAGGAGAGTGATCATGGCTTGTATTTTTATTTTGTACTTCCCATTGTGATATAGTATAATTCGTTGACTTAATTTTTATTTGTTTTTATTACCATTTGTGCCCTTTTACATACCTTCCATTTTGATTACATTATTTGTCATACTTTCTAATGTGATATTTAGTATGATTTTACTTGTTTTCATTTGGTGCAATTTTTTTTTACATTGGTTTAAAATCAAATCCAATTTTACAGTCTTATTTTTCATTTTATTGGATTTTTATACCTAGTAATTTTTTGTTATTACACATTTCCCAACATGAACTAGTGTGTAGTGCATTTTTGATTGATTATATTTTTCCAAGTCCTTTTTGCCTATTTATTTTTAAATTTGCATGTGTACTCCATAATGCTAGAAAAGAGACCACACCACATATATATCCTATAACATATACAATAAAGATAAATACATGTGATAGAAATAAATATATGTAAAAGAATCCACAAACACAACCATAATTAAGACAACATACACAACCAACACCACCAAGCCAAAATGATACATCACACACACACACACACACACACACACACACACCCCATGAGTTTGATACAACATATACAACCATATACAAACCCTTAACACTAGGGTTGGAATCCATCCTATCTATCTCATGGCCTAGCCAAACTACCTATTAAGGCCTCTATTTAAATCCTCTAAATAGTACACTATAACGAGGTATTTCAAGATCTCAATCCTTTTACCTATCCCTATAGGCATGTTATCTACACATATGCCTGCACCAACATATCTTGGGTAACTGTATGTTCCTATGTCAGTTAAATATACATCATTGTGTATGCTTGCATCATCTATGTCACTATACATAGTTGCATAAATATCTCATCTAATAGGGCCTACAAGGCTTATCTCTCACCTACAACCATATTTGTTTATGGATACATTCTCTCTCTACACCTATATCTACTTCATTACCTCACCAACTAATATGAACCAACTCACCTAAGCTAGGGTAGATAGTACACTTAGATCCTCTAGTGTCCTTAGGTCATATGGCTATAGAGTCTCATCTATGATGTCATGGAGAGATCCCATCACAAAAAGGAGAGATTTATGTCATTGGATCACTCTCCTTGGTATACAAGCCATGATCTAGATATCACTAGGCAATCCATCTAACTATCTATCTAACAAACAAGTTTACTTTAGTTCTTTATTATTTATAGGTCTTCCTCCCAAGCCAAAGAGAAGCTCTTCATAATTTTTTGATTCAACATGTGCATTAAAAAAATTGTTTTTCAACCACACCCATATCAATTATCTTTTTTCTCTTCCATAATATGCTCATAGGCTTAGTAATGTAGAACTAAGTTGAAACTGATGTCATATCTCCTATGGTGCCTAAATACCCATAGCCCCCTATATATACACACAAGTAAAATAAGGACCCAACCAAATATCATCTAGCATAGTAGTAACTCCACCAAAACTAACATTAACAAATAGGGAAACCTCTTTCTACTTGAATTTGAAAGCTTAAAACATGTCACTATAATCATGAGAATGGTCATGATCCTCCTTTCACTTATAGCTATATGATACAACTTAAAGTACTTTAATCCCCCATCATGCCATTGCACCTAATCACTTTCATCCCTATATAAGTACTTGAGAAAATCCTCTCACTCCTCATGATTGATATGATAATTCACCTCATCATGTAGTGGGAGTCTGGTAATCTTATGTACATCCTTAAGGAGAATAGTCATCTCTCCAATTAGGAGCAAGAAAGTGTTATAACCATGGATGCATCTCTAGGCACATACTAGTAGTGCCTCATAGCCCCCAACCCCACTTCCTCCATATGGGCCCAATATTCTAGAGTCATCCCCTCATGAAGCATAAGAAAGATATATGGAACATGTTCATACATATTAATATGCTCCCTATCTTGCATCATATCAAACATATTGCTTCGTTAGTCTACACTATTATAGTCTACCCTAGCTTTATGACACCTGACTTATTCCTATATTTATCCTACTTATCAATCCCATGATAACTATGTTTCCCCCTAGAAACCTAACATTACTCTAAACTTAACATTCCTACCCCTACCCTAGCTATACCCTAAAACCTAGTCTACCACAACTTAATTTTGATAGTCATGGTAACTGCTACCAGTTAGATACCCCTACTTTATAGGGTGTCGACAATCACTGTGGGCATTTTGTGGATAGAATGCCTAAACCTTAGGTAACCAAAAATAAAGCATCAAAACATATAAAAAACCATCCTAATCACCTACCCTATTACCTAAACCACCCTTATCCCTTATCAATTTTTGTATTTTCCCATAAAAACCTAAAACCCTAACTAGGGCATTCCAACCCAAGTAAACCATTACCAACATAAATACTAACACTCCAACAAACTTCAATTACATAAATCACACTTATATACCAAATTTAAGGAACCACATACCTCATTCCTCAACTTCTAATGTGGTAGGATCCCATGGAAAACTTCATGACCATGTCCATGTGTTCTTTACTTCTTGAGACCACAAGTATCAAACCCACATGCTTCCAATCAACAAGTAGTCACCAAATTAGAAATCACCCTCACCATTAAGCACCAAAATTGCCATATTAAATTCAACCACACACAAAAGTTACAATGGGTGAAATTAATTTTTTTTTAACTTTTGAATTAGTGGATTTTTTGGATTTCCCCTAATGATCGATGGTCAGGGTGACCGATGACAGTCACCCTTTTAGGGCCAAGACTATTAATAGTCAAGAAACCCTAATTTGACACTTCCACCTAAAACTAACATTTTTAGCACAATTAAACCAAATTTTTCCCACTTTTGAATATTTACTTCTCTAACCAACTTAAAACCTCATCACCGTATTGTTGGCCCATCTGATGAATAATTTTGTGATAATTTTTGCCTAGTCCTTTGACTATAGTGACAACATTTCCATGTTGACCTTTTACATCTTGTGCCATCTATCACATATTGAACCACTTGTGTCTCACTGGGAGCACTTCCTACCTCAAATACCCATGAAACTTGACCCATTTATGTTTTCCATGAGAGCACTTCTTACCTTCGATACCCACTGGAAACATAGAAATAACTTAAGAGACTTGCATGTATGAGTGTTCCCAACCACCATGCCTATAGGTGGTGACATTATTTACTTGTCACCTATCCTTGTTAGAAACCACCATTATTTTTTTCCTACTATGGTAACCTATTCTATGCATGATTTTGTCTATCATACCTTTTTGTCATACTTTATGCACAAGTTTGCATTTCAAATGCCCAACCTCATGTCACCACCTTTTGGCTGACCAACTATAATTTATAAAACTTTTACCCACTTCCATTTCACCTCACCAAATCCTAGATTTAAGGGGGAATACCTCCTCATACTATCAAGGAAACTAAGCCCTTGACCTATACTTATTCTCTATTTTATATCTCATTCATGCAAGCTACACAATAAAAAGGGGTAAAATTTAGACACCAAAAATCTACACACATATGCTTTCAAATGTCAACAATCCCTTTGGACCTAGCCAGGACCCTCTTGGGACCAACCTACACTAATTTGTCTTAACCAAGCCCATCTACAACTAGATTCACAAGATAACTCAACCTGGCCTTCATGACCTCTTTTCTTTGGAACCTAACTATTGATGGTCACCATGGGAAACCAAGGTCCACCTCATTAACAAAGCACATGCCAGCCACCCATGTTGTTTTTCTAAATATAGCTTATCTAAATCCTATTAAAAGCTTTTTCATAGATAATATATATTAATATGGTCTAGTTATACCTTCACTTCCACCTCTTGCTTATTTCTATAGGAGAGAGAGGCTTAATAGATCAAATCCATCTATAATAATTATCAAGAGTTTAGGTATTAGGATTTTTCTTTTAAAATTGAATCAATCTCATTAGTATCATCAACAAATTAGCCATCATATTAAGATTTGACTTGTTGTTACCTCTCAACTAAGTTCTTAAGTACTGTTACTCTACTAAAATCAAGCTAGATTCTATGAATAGGCTAACTACTTCAACCACTCAACCAATCAACTTATGGTAAGACAAGTACTTGTTTGTCAATATTCACATACTTTATTTCCATTTTGAGATTAGTCTAGCCCTTTCCCATCTCCTAGAATCCATCTTTTGGATCTTGTTATTTAGTAATTTACTAACTCAAAACATACATAATAACCACTGATAATTAACCCAACTTTAGACATTCTACCCAACTGTTGATGGTCACCTTAAATACTGATGGTCACCCTAACCATCGATGATCACTATGTAAATGAAAACTAGCAAACTATTTTCACCCACTTACCCTCAACCAAACTTGATTTTTATATTCTTGACTATTTATAGACTTCTTTCAATTTTTTTAAATCATATCCTAACACATTAACACTAGTATTAATTAGTTTATCACTAATTTGATCATTTTATAGTCTATTCTCTTAATCAAGCATTCTTATGTTCAATTTTATTACCTTTTGATTATTGATTCAATTTGATTACCTTTTGATTATTAATGTAAGTACCTTATTTCTAATTTTGTGAACTTAATTGTATAAAATATGTGGATTGACAACCCCTAAGGAAGCTCTCACTTTTAAGATTTAGCTATTGCTAGGTAATCCACCCAACTATCTATCTAATAAACAAGTTTTCTTTAGTACTTTCTTATATATAGGTTTTCCTCCCAAGCCAAACAAGATATTTTCACAATATTTTTATTCAACATGTGAACAAATAAATAGGTTTTTCAACCACACCCATGTCAAGTTTCTTTTCTCTCTTCCCTGAAAGATAAAGTGAAAATTTAAATCAAACAACAACAATTTTCAATAATAGGTATGCCAAATAATCAAAATTATGAGATTCCATTGATGTTATCGATTCTTTTTTATCATGAAGGAGATTTATCCCAAACATAGTACTAATTGGTGATATACCTACTCTATCTCAAAATATAAGGATTGCACATCATGGCATCTAAGCTCAAGATTATGCCTTATATCAACCTATTGTGGGACTTCTTTAAAAAAAAGGTGACACAACACACCTCACATCACATGTATCACAAAATAGTTATGGCATTTATCTCTGGTGATGATTTCTAAAGGTACATATCTTTTCCAATTCTTGATGCCATATTTGACATGCATAGGGTGGTAACATGTAAAAATAATAATTTAATTAGAAAAACCTCTAAGCTCATGGCTTCTTCCTAGGGAGTCTATGGTCCTAAAGGGAATAAACCCCACCCCAATCAACAAAATTTAGAATGAGGTCTGCATTGGGATGGTCCTTTTGAATAAACTATATGACATACCAAGTATCCATTTTCTCGACCTAGATTGCATTCCAATTTTGGACATGTTGATGACCAATGACATGAAATTTTCCCTAGGGGAGATTATCAACATTAATCTGAGGGAACAAGTTCTACATAAAGGTAAATGACCCCAATTCAATAGGCTAATTTATATGATGTCATACCTCATAGATGTAGTAATGGGGACAATGTATAAGGACTTTAGGGAGCTTTGGATCCTAGCAATGGACCATATAAAGGATAACATCTATGATTATTTTTAATTCATTCACATATCTACATATACCAAATATATCACTCAAATTACAAAGGATATATATCCTAAAGTATGGAAAACTATTCATGAGGCCCCACTACCTAAGATATCTAAAAGTATAGTAGATATACTAGCACCCTAGGGTGACTACTTGTTATACCTAGAGTATACGGTAATCATGGTCACTAACAACAAGTTCAACCCCATATGCCTCCCCAAGTATGTATCTAACAAGCTCACAAAGCAAGAGATTGCATTCCATATTTGGTGAAGTGTAATAGAGGATTTGATAAAGCAGAAGAAAAGTATGTTCTATAGGTCTTACATGATATATAATGAGGAAAATTTTTAGTGATGTGTTCAATGAAATAAATCATTACCAATTGGCCACCCTACCTCATAGGGATTGGAATATTCATTGTTAAATTCAAAAGCTTATCTAGGTCTTTGGTATTACTTACCAACATGTCCCCTATTACCATTTTTTTTGGTTAAATGCAAAAGATGACACCCAAGTAATGGAAAGGTCATAAATTACAAGGCTAATAGAAAAAAAATTGAAGATTATCTAAGGAGAACCTTCAAGTTTAGTTTAGGAGATGTATACAGGGATTCCAAACCCTAGAGAATGGACTACTTTAGACTTCTGGGTCAACATATGCCTATAAAAAATAAAGGAATAATGGGAGCCTTCTCAATAAGCTCCCCAAATATTTAAGACTGTTAAGATAGAGCCTAGTTTGAGTGAAACTGAGCATATAGGGGCTTAACAAGATCCAATTGAATTGGACTCTTTTGAAGTAGATGGATAAGATCACCTATCTATACCACCATTATATAAATCTATAAGTAAATTGGTTGATAATACCTCAATTCAACAAGCCTCATCTCCACTATTAAAGGCTACAATCTATTATAAAAGGAAGGGAAGGGTTCCTCCCCTCATAGATAACCTAATTTTTGGCTAACCATGAATAGACACATCTTCAATTCAACAACCAACACCAATATAATAAGAACTAAAGAAGAGGAAGAATTACAAAGGTAAAAGTCACTAAGCCTTATAAATGACAAAGGGAAAAAACCAATGAAAGATGACCAATTAGGTAAAAAGGCTCAACCTTCAGTCCCTTCTTCCCAAATTTCATTTGATTCAAATCCCCTTTATTTAATAAGTTCATTTTCTTTTGTTCCCCTCAATGCTACCTTACAAACACCTCTACTAACTCCAAAGATATATGATGCTATATTTACCATATTATTTATTCTCCCCTAATAAGGCCAACCATATCTATTATTGCCATTGCTACTAGAATTCCCTTTGGGACTTATATAGTCTAACCTAAAACCAAAAAAAGGGCCTCTAAGAATATTGAAACAACATTGGAAAGATCCTATATCCATGTCTCATCTACCCAAATAAACTTGGCAATGCCTTCTACTAGCCCTTCTGAAGATACTACTATTACATCCTTAAGAAAGGCTAATAGGGGTAGATGAGTATATATGGTCCACCCACTAACTCAATATGGAGGTGTGGATAGGTCTAAGATCATATGGTCCTCCCTTCTAGACCTAGTACTCAAAGGTTCTTTCAATCAATAAATAGAGGATCAATCGATTGAGACTACCACTACTAAGGACAAACAACCAATAAACCCATCATAGCTAGTCATCTCTTTATGGGAAGATGATCTTAGATAAATGCTTCTTAGAAACCAAAATTCAAAATCACTAAGTTGCCTTCTATAAGTACCATGTTTAATAAACCCTAATGAAGCATCCAAATGGTCAATAATAGGAAAGCAAAGGATGAATTATTGAGATAAATCCTTTTTGAATAAGGGCAAGAAATCTTCACATTAGCCAAAAGGAAGAATAAGAAGATAAGGTAGTCCCCATATATACAGGACTTCAAGTCCCTTATTAAAACTCATAAGGATGTTATGATAGCATTACATGAGTGTAAAAAGATGGCTAGGTAGGACCTTTGGTAAGATCTAGAGAAAATAAGGGATCATCAACAAAAATTATATATCCCTCAAGGGATTAAGGCTGTAGTTTAGTAGGTTGTATCAAAATGTTACAATGCTCTTGAAGAAATTGAGGAAACTAGGGTAGAATTAGCTCCCTATATTAAAGAGACTCACAAGTTATCTGAAACAAGATGAAAATAAATTGAAATTTATTATTCTTTATACTAATAATAAGGCATATATCCATCTTGTCTTAATAATACCATTGGAGGCTTCAATCACCCCCAACTTGGTGGTGATGAAAACTCAAGAGGCTAGAGAGTGGATTACAATAGCTAGGGTAGTAATTCCCAAGTATCAAAAACATGAAACTCTCATTTTGAAAATCATATAAAAATTAAAATTATCCAATGTAAGGGATAATACATGAAAGATTATTAGTAGAATAGATTTTGATTAACTCCTTCAAGAAGTATCTGATAATTTTAAGAAAACTCTTTACGGAGTAGTACTTGAAGACATTAAAGTTGAGTTGACTTTTTCTAGAAAGAAGGTGATGAAAGTAGAGATCTTCAAAATCAACTTCTAGAGCACTAAGGTAGAGAATGAAAATATCCCAAAATAGGTTAATAGGTTACACAAAACCTCATTAATCAACTTGAACATCATTAGATAGTAACATGATGTAAGACACAAGTGTTATCTAGAGTTGGAGGCAAAGAATAATACTGATACTACAACTTCCAATTCAGTGTAAGTATATACAATAACAACTCCCACAAACATCACATCCATGTAAACATCTACCCAGCCTTAGTTCAAAGGCTAATTTTATATGCATCATTTTAGGGTGTTAATTCTTGTACTCATAGTATGCTTTTGATGGAACTTAAGTATGAATTTTTTTAAAATTATTTGTAAGCATGCACACGTTATATCATATTGTAAAGGCTAACTTTATTTTTGACAAATTTTAAGATAAATATATGTATACATTACATACAATTTTAAAACTCTAATTAAAACTAACGTTCTAATTACTCCATGTAATTACAAGTTTTCATGGACTTGAAGGATAAGGTGACCCCTCCCCAAGTCTATACATACATACATACATACATACATACATACATACATACATACATACATACATATATATATATACATATATATATATATATATACATACATACATACATACACACACACACACACACATATATATATATATATATGTATGTATGTATGTATGTATGTATATGTATATATGTATATGTATGTGTGTGTGTGTGTATATATATATCGATTGATCCTCTATTTATTGATCCAAAGAACCTTTGAGTACTAGGTCTAGAAGGGAGGACCATATGATCTCAAACCTATCCACACCTCCATATTGATTTAGTGGGTGGACCGTATATACTCATCTACCCCTATTAGCCTTTCTTAAGGATGTTATAGTAGCATCTTTAGAACAACTAGTAGAAGGCATTGCCAAGTTTATTTGGGTAGATGAGACATGGATATAGAATCTTTCCAATGTTATTTCAATATTCTTATAAAAATCTTTAGGGATTAGTACTTGAAGACATTAAAGCTGAGTTGAGTTTTTCTAGAAAGAAGGTGATGAAAGTAGAGATCTTCAAGATCAACATTTAGAGCACTAAGATAGAGCATGAAAATATCCCCAAATAGGTTAATAGGGTGTAAAAAACCTCATTAATCAACTTGTACATCATTAGATAGTAACATGATGTAAAAAACAAGTGTTATCTAGAGTTGGAGGCAAAAAATAATACTGATACTACAACTTCCAATTCAATGCAAGTATTTACAATAATAACTCCCACAAACATCACGTCCATGTAAACATCTAACCATCCTTAGTTCGAAGGCTAATTTTATATGCATCATTTTAGGGTGTTAATTCTTGTACTCATAGTATGCTTTTGATGGAACTTAAGTATGAATCTTTTTAAAATTATTTGTAAGCATGCAGACATTACATCATATTGTAAAGGCTAACTTTATTTTTGACAAATTTTAAGATAAATATATGTATACGTTACATACAACTTTAAAACAATAATTAAAACTAATGTTCTAATTACTCATGTAATTACAATTTTTCATGCACTGGAGGATGAGGTGACCCATCCCCAAATCTATACATACATAAATACACACACACACACACACACACATGTATGTATGTATGTATGTATGTATGTATATATATGTATGTATGTATGTATGTATGTAGATGTATATGTGTGTGTATATATATATATATATGTATGCATGTATGTAGATGCATATGTATATATATATGTATATGTGTATGTATATATGTGTGTGTGTGTGTATACATACACACACACACATATATACATACACATATACATATACATATACACACATATACATATATATATATATATATATATATATACATATATGTATATATATGTATGTATATGTATTTATATGTATGTATATGTATTTATATGTATGTATGTATGTATATGTATGTATATATGTATGTGAATATATGTATATACACACACACACACTTATACATACATACATACATACATTCATACATACATACATATATATATATATATATATATATATATATATATATACACACACACACACACACACATACATACTTTAGACACCAATATCATGTCAATCCCCCTTGGTCCCCTTCTAAACATTAACACTCCTAACCCACACTTGCACACCTTAATAATTTAAAAACTACTTATTTTAAATTAATTACCTCACCTTGGACAACTCACCTAGACACCTCACCCTAAGACTGTTTCTTAGCTTATGAGTCAGCATGAGACTAGGTCCTCTAAATCCTAACTATCCATGACTCATTCTCGCCCCTTATTAACTCCCTAAGCAACTCACGTGCCTCATAAGCCCTTGTTTTGACCATTCTCCAATAGAAAAGGCACTTGGTAGGTGGAGAAATAGGTAAAGAGCTAAAAATAGACCTTTTACCTATTCTCTATCCACCAATGTCAGTCAACCCATGGCTGACACCGGTGGGATTGTTAATGTTGGTTACATAAGCCAAGCTCTAAACATTGAGCTCCCACTGCCTTCTTGCACATTCGCACACACACTCTGAGACTTGAAGCACCATAACTCAGCTATTGTTTTCCTAGCTACCAAAGCTCTACATAAATCATTCCAGAGATTGGATTGAAAGATTGTACGAGGACCTCAAGCTATTGAATTGAAGCAATCCATGTTCGCTTCATTGGCTCACAACACTAGCCACATCAGCCACAATAGGAATCACTATTCTGACACCTCTAGTTCTTCACCTTATAAAGCTAAGTACTCTAGTTTGCATTTTAGTGTTTTAGAATATATTGTTAATTAGTTTTCATTGATATTTCTAAATACTATCAAGAGATCTGACTTCTTCCATGGAGGGGCTAAAAGGCCTTCCCCTTGTTTTCATCCCCTTTTCACACTAATCCTCTACCTATACCCTTCTTCATACCTCATTCACCATCCCGCAACCCTACACCAACCTCTGAACTTCTAGAAACCCCTCTATCTATCCCAAAAATACTCTAAAAGCCACCCAAGGCTAACAACCCCAACTGACATTGACAGACAAACCGACCTTGGCACCTTCAGCAAGATCGACATCGGCAACCCAAATGACATTGGCATAATTTACCCAACTAACCTCGACAGACCCACCAACGTCGATGACTATGTTTTGAACCAATAAACTAGAAAGCCATCCAAATAACCCATCTAAACCAGATAGAACCTTCAGCCAACCTTCTATAGCTTTCTGAGATACATAGACTATAAGGAATAGGTACACACCATCTACTTTTCTATTTATTTAGTCATTTATCATTTCTTCTTTTACAATACTTTTATCTTTAAACAGTGGATTGTCATCCCTCAAGGAGCTTCACGTGTCTAAGATCAAGTGTGTAGCTTGGCAGTTCACCATATCCTCTTCTAATGTCTTTCTTGTTTAAGTTTCATTATTATTGTAGGTGTTTCCCCCATAGCCGAAGAGGAGCTCCCATAAGGCTTGGATACGGTGCACACTAAATCTGGGTAACATCAAACCCATAACTTCTTAACCTTAGTTTCTTTCTCATTTGAATGTAATTAGTGAAAATATGGAGAAAAATTTTGGCATGCCAAGTGGGACCCTTGGAGTTTTCCTTGGGTTCATTCTTCTTCTTTTAAAAATCAATTTTTCATGTAGATGCATTAGAAAAATATTCACTTCTTGCATCCCCTCTTCTATCTTTTTGTTTCAAAAGGAAATCATTAGCAGAGGTTAAATAGAATATCTCTTTTTCTTCTTGTTACTTCTTACATGTGTCATAAAGTAGTGAAAAACTCATACTCTTTACCTCTTCTCCATTTGTTTGTATTTGAATAACATATTTTGATTTGGGTTAAAAACTACTACATTCTATTCTTGCTTGGATGCATACTTAGCTCACTTAGTAATTAAATCATTATGAATGAATTGTAGTGCACAAATGTGACACAACCAAACCACAATCACTTCAAATCAAACACATAAACTTACTTGAGACAAGGCCTATCTAGGATTTCATCACCTAGTAGATACCTTACCCCACCCAGTGATCCTACTTGGATTTCACCACCAAGAGGAGGACCCACTCTATTCTCTGGTAGAGTATAAACTATAGGGAAGGTATATTTTGGCTAAGTAGCCCAACTCAACTTTGGGTTTGTGAAGTGAAGGGAGCAAGCCCCAGCATCAGGCCACATACTGACCCTAACATAGATGTCTTTGACAACCATAACACAATCTGAAACCAGCCATAGACTTCCTCTTTATAACCTATTCTACAATCCCAACTCCCAACACATTCTCTTAAGGCATAAGCCACCATGACTTTAAAACTCATTCCTAGGAATCTAACATTTTAAAGGTTGCTTGCCTAGTCATCTATTCTGCTATTTTTATCTGAGTGTTTAAGATGGTAAGGTTGTATCATTTTGAAGTCCAAAACAACTTAGAATATCTTCATCTTCCAAAAACTATCAATCTTATGTGTTTCTAGAATTACACAAAAATTGACATCAATTTCTCCACTGATGTCGGCATCACTGACATCAGCTAACTAACTGACGTTGGCAACATTTTATAACCAATATCGATTAAACAACTAACATTGGTCACTGTCAATAAATAAATTAAAAAAATTCCAAACAACAAGCTTAAAACCCAAATTTCTTGTTTTTTAACACAATTTTTGGTTTTCTAAAACTAAAACACATAGTTTTTTGAAAGCTGAACCCATCTCACCTTGGATGGTCCTGACATGTAGTCAAGCCAAATTCCTTGTTGAGCACACAAGTCAACAGTCACTCCCACCTTCACCCTTTGTGCCAAGTCATCTAATGGAGTATACTTCAGACACTGAGCATACTCCTATCCAACCTACCCCTAATCAACCTCTTATTGTTCCCAAAGGGGATCAAGATTTTGAGAGATTCCTTGAACACAACATCAAGGCTCTCCAACATTATCTCGCTAGAAGCCAAATGTGAGATCCTTTGGGTAACCCTATTTATGGGATGCCAACTTCATTGGTTAAAGTGGCAATGATATCAATAGTATATACTACCCAAACTATGGTCACTTAGGCCACTTCCCTAACCAGTAACCCAACCATGGCCAATGTTCAAGATTTGGCCTCCCCTTTTATCCTTTCTTGCCCTACCTCCATCAGGGTTTTTATACCCTCTCAAATTCAAACAATTCAACCATGTTTGACACCTTTCCAAAACTTGATTGTCTCTATGCCATCCACTCTTGTGCCTATAAACATGAGAGTGACCACCTATCCTTTAACTAGTGTCACTACCATTCAACCACCCTTCATGGCATCTAGTCAAGTTGTGCCCTCCAACTTCATGGTAGAAGCCCCCTTGGCCTCAACATCAGCCCCTATGATGAACTATCAGTATGTTGCACCTACACAAATGCAACCAAGTATGTCATACGCCCCTCCCAACACCTTCCAAGTACCCTATAACTTAGGGGGTGCCCCTTATGCCAATTAATCTACCAATCTAATTAAGATGGTGATGGATAAGATGTCCAACCTTAAGACATCTATTTTAGGTTTGAGGAGTGTTATTTCATATAAACAAGTTTGTAATGAACCTATCCACCCTTTAGTTCCTATTCGATCATACCCTAGCCAGTGGGAACTCCCAAAATTTACTCGCTTTTAGAGTAAAGAGGAGCCACAACAACATCTACAAGAATTTAGACACACTTTCTACCTCATAGCACATGATGATGCGTTATTGCTTCACACATTCCCTATGTCACTTTCTGGCACTACCCTTGATTGGTATAGCTCCATTACGAGTCATTCTCTCTTTACCTTCATTTAACTCACTAATCTATTCCTAAATCATTTCTCAATCAATATTATGAAGAAGGTCTCCATCACAGACCTTTATTCTATTAGACAATTTGAGGATGAGTCAATAGTAGACTTTGTCACCCATTGGAGAGGTTTGATCAACCAACTCTCCTTCTCACTACCTCAACCTGAGCTCATTGAGCTCTTTTCAAGAGCATGTTCCAAGCACATCTCATCAACTCTACGGGTTCAAACTTTTCACACATTCAATGAAGCCTTCACTATGGCTCGAAAGCTTGAACTCTATGCAATCAAAGAAGACAGGGTCAAAATATATAACAAAAATACCAATGCAAAACCCAATGACCCTTATTCTTCCAAACCTTCTTCTTCTCACCCCAAGTCCAAGGGATTAGTGAATGATGTGGTCCTTAGGTCACCATCTTCTACCACAACCAACCAATCTGAGTCCTCCACTTCATAAAGCATCACTAGACAATTCCAACAATGGTATGAATAGTGATGATACACTCCAATAAGAGAATTGTATGATTTTGTATTAGATAAATTAGTGAATTAGGGAGTCCTCAACCTCCCTCAGATCTAACCACCTATCCAATTTGACCCCTCACAAGCCAGTATAGGGAAAATGACTTTTGTAACTATCATCGTGTCAAGGGTCATGACACAAATAATTGTAAGACCCTAAAAAACATTGTTCAAGACATGTTAGACAAAGGGGACCTTATTTTGGATAACCCTAATGTGCCATCCAACCAAAACATGGATGTCTTTAGGCAACCATTTCCTAGCCATCCCCTAAGTCAAAATAATGTTTAGACCATGGTTAATGACCCTCAAGAATGCAACTATGCATAGTCAACACGGTCTTTCCTTTCATTCCTATCCAACCTCTCCCACAATTTGAAGAGATTGGTCAACCCATTTCTCCACCATGGGTAAAAGAGCCTATTTTACCCATACCACTCCCATGCAATGAAGAACCCCCTTTGCCTCACCCTCTTCCTCACATGGATGAACCTGTTTCACTTGTATCACCCCCACAACATCAAGCACCTCCTCTACCCATTCTTCTACCTTGTGAGGATCTCATATTACCTATTCCTCTTTCCCCCACCTTCCCTCTTCTTATACCATTGGAAGAATTTACCATTCATACCCCATGCCCTCATGTAGAAGGGGCCATCATCCCTCTACTTTTCCCTTTAGAGGAGCCTTCCTCTCCTATTTTTCCTCCACTGATGGAGGATAGTCCTCCATCCACCCCCTTTCACAATAGGAGAGTCTACTTTGACCTCTCCCATATTGGAGGATGCTTTGATGGTACCAACATCGGTGGCCCCACCATTATCCTTCTTATTACCAATGGAGGATCATAATTTCCATGCTCTTAGACCACACGTGGAAGGCATGATCATCCCTACACTCCATCCGCTTGAAGAGCCAAATCCTCCAATCCCTTCTCCACCAAAAGAAGAACTTGCCACCTCACCCACTTTAGCTAAGGAAGATCTAGTGATGGTTCTCTCTCACCTTTGGCCCATGATCACTTCATCCAACACATTTCCACTCTTGCAATCACCCAAATCCTTTGAAGGACCGACTGTAAGGCCTCACACAATGTCATCTAAACCCTTCTCTCAATTGGAAAAAAACTTAGGATTCCTCCATTCTAGGAACCTAGAGTATGAGGCATTATGGGAGTGACTTAGGGTGCCTTATCCTACACATCTCACTTCACCTTATACTGCCAACCCTTCCACAATGATTTACCCCAAAGTCTTTGATGAGGATTGGGTTTCCACTTATAAATCATTAGAAGGTCAGCCTTCCACATCTGAATCCAAACTCTCACAAGTGTCCACCATGTTAAAATAGATTAGATCTCTTAGTGTTCACCCTGTATCAAACCTAACTCACCCACAAGTGAAGTTAGATTTGAACCTCACTCTGCACAGTAGTGGTCCTCACACCATATTAAGGGAGGATGCTAAACCACGTTGGTCTACTCCTCCCCCACCTTTACCATTGTCCTTTATCTTGGGTCCACATCCTTCCACTTTAACAGGAGTGCTCCCTATTCCAACACCTCGTAAAGAAAAACTACCTCCATTACTTCCTCTACCCATCAAAAACATATTTCCTCCAAGAAATTTGACACCTCTCACCAAGAAAGTGCCACCTACATGTGTGTCCACACCACCAACCAAAAAGGTGGTACAAAAAACACCCCCTACAACTCTTAAACATAAGTTGTCAACCCCTACTGCAATAACAAGCACATACCCATTACTGGGTTCCTATGCTTTGCTATTATGCTGATTATTGTAGCCTTCTAGCATCATTTTCCAGCCCATTAAGCCATTCAACCTCTTAAATCAAAACCATCTTGGTTTAATGACACTCAAATTTTCTTGTATCATCACACACCTAGGCACGATACTGAGAGTTGCTATGCTCTTAAGGTTGTCATTCACCAACACCTAGAAAAGGACACCCTTCTCATTGAGAATTCTCTTGACCACCTTTTTGACAAACTACCAACACCATCCCATGCCTCCTAAACTTCCTCACTTGAAATGGGATCCCAATGCGAGTTTATGGTCCCTCTACCACCTTCTCCCCCTTTATTCAAAATCAACACTATTAATGTGGCCTCCAGAACCCAAACCCTAAATGATAAAGGAAAAGAGTAGGTTTTTACCCCTTAGACATATCCATTCACCAAGCCCTCTCCACCACCAAAGCCCAAGATTTTTATCTTGGGCACATCTCAACCAACATCTTCAGGGACAATTCCTCCTGACCTCTCTAGTCCACATGATGTTTGGTATAAACAACTTGTTGACTACTTGACTTACTCTATCATTCCTCCTAACCTCTATAGTAATGGATGGTGGGATTTTATCAAGATTACTACTCATTACACCATGTTAGGGGGTCTTCTCTACAAATGAGGTTTTGAAGGCCTCCTTCTCTGATGCCTAACCACCACTAAGACATCTCATGCCATAAAACAAGTCCATGATGGGTTTTTTGGAGGACATTTCAGTGGTAACTTAGTTGCAAAGTGCATCCTCCACCTGGCTATTATTGGCTCACTCTTAACCAAGAATACAGTGACTATGTTCGGTGTTGTATCAAATGCCAGCAACATGCTAACCTACTTCACATCCCTAGCCATGCCACTTTTAATCATCTTCATATCTACCAAGATTGCATCAAGCGTTCCTAAAACAAAAATATGAAAGAGAGAGATTTCAAAATCAAAGATCTCATCCTTAAAGAAAACCAACATGTGGCTAATATGGAAAGAAGCAAATGAGGCAAGTTTGCTCCTAATTGGCTAAGACCTTATATAATAAAGCACAAGTATGGATCAGGCACTTATCATCTATCTTCTCTTGAAGGCTGGCCAAAACTTGAGCCCCTTAATGCCTTGCATCTATGACCATTCTACTATTAACCAAGTAATCATTTACTTGATGTTTAACTTGAGCTCATCCCTTGAGCAACCCATGTCATCCTCATTCATATTCCTTTCAACCCTTTTTTTAATCATTAATGCTTTGTCCTAATAAAAGGGAAACCCTAAAATTCTATAGTCTAGTCCATGACTAAAAGTTTAGTTAACAAAAAAACATCAAACTGGGATGCCTAACAAAATATTAAAAGGTCATAAACTCTAAATGTAGACTACTCCCTCAAAGGATAGCTACATTATTTATATAATTAATAGACTACTCCCTTGAAGGATAGCTATTCAAAGAACTGAAAACATACAAAGAAAAATATAGACCACTCTCTCGAAGGATGGCTATGCCCAAATTTTGCTACAAAAATAGCACCCTCTCAGAAGCTTCCTGCATCGATCAGCTTCACATGACCACAAAACAAAACAACATCCCAAATTAGACTTCTTGCATTGATCAGTCTACCCAAACAAAACAAAAATAAGAAAAAAAAATGACTAACAAACTGTTAAGTCATGGACTTACCTATTGTTGTTCTCAAAACACCTATAAAAGGGGCAAAGTTATCCCTGCTAAAAAGGGTTACGCTATCCTGACATATCACATAATCGCACCTATTACCCCAAAATAACCAAGGGATTTTGAGCTCACTTAATGTCAAGTGATTAGGGTACTTCTCTAACAAAAACAAATGGTCAATGACGTAATGCATGAATGGGGCTTATGTTTGCAAAAACCCTATCTATGTTATCATTATGGTCCTTGTCAATGAAAGAGAAACATGCCCTTCACTTCTTACACACCTCTGTCACATGCTAGTTTATCTTTTAAGATGCAGTGTCTTAAAATTGTATGCTTGCATATTATCATCTCATAATTTTCACTATAAAGTTATGAACCTAACATTCAACTCAATTTTATCATAAATAACATCACATGTTTCTGATAAAATACAACCAAAACATTTTCTAGCCACTAACATTTAACATCATGATTTATTTAATGTAAATACCAATTTGTTTTATATAAATTATCATAGCCCATTCACATTAGTTTCTATGAAAAATAATACATATGGAAACTATCAAGCAAACACAATTTATGTCAAGCATATACCATCACCAATATGGAAACTTGCTGAAGCATAAATAAACTCATTTCATTTTTAGCATACACCATCACCAATATGGAAAATTGCTAAGGATGAAAAACCACATAACCTATGTTACAACATATGTTGGGGATCAACCAACAACATGATTACACTTATGAAAGCAATAAACCATAGAATTAAATCAGATAGATAAGTAATTAGAATCAGATAATAGCAAAGAACAAGAGATACAAGAAACCACCCTAAAAACTTGTATTAAACTCTTTACAGAAGGAATACAATTGAAGAAACTTCTTTCTTCCACACCTCTCTCAGATGCACAAGATCTCTCTCTAGATCTCTATCCCTCAAGAGCTCTCTCTCTCAAGTACAATCAACTCCAACAACCTGGATTGATACAACTCTGTACTGTTCTTCAACATTCACATATAATGAACTACTACAACCACACTAAGCTAAGAAGATCTAATTCTACATATAGAATTAGGAGACTTGAGCATGCACTTATAACCAATAGTTAAGCCTCTTGAACAAGGGCTCTAAAAACAATCTTACTAATAATAGAGATGCGAACTTAAGACTAAGACTTAAACTCATCATGCAAACACTTAGTTCTGTCCTCAAAAATAACATTTTGGACGCACAGGTAACCGACGCTGGTTCCTTCCTGCTTGCCTGTGACCGACATCGACTGAGCCTCTACTGACGCTGGCATCTCTTCAACTACACCTGACCGATGTTAGTCACTCCTGACCGATGCTGGTGACTGTGTAAACTTGCAACTTTGGTAATGTGCTCATATGTGAAGCTTTTAGGCTCCACACCTTAATAATCTCCCACTTGGAGATAAACAACTACACCAATACCTGTATAACAACATCTTCTATCTCCTCCATCTTCAGCTCAATCATGAAGACCAACAGAATTTGAATGAAGATTCAACTTCTCCTTTGTAACTAGCTTGGTTAACATATTAGCAGGATTCTTGTCTGTATGGATCTTCTCTAGCTTCAACTCACCATCTTCCAATACCTATCTTATGAAGTGATACCTAAGCTGTATGTGCTTGGTTCTTGAGTGAAAGGCTTAATTATTAGCCAAATGGATTGCACTCTGACTGTCACTATACAATTTGTAACTCTCTTTCTCCCTTCCAAGCTCTTTCATGAACTGTGTCATCCATATCATCTCTTTGCTAGCCTCTGTGGCTGCAATATACTCTTCTTCTGTAGCTGACAAGGCAATAACCTTGTGTAACTTTGATATCCAGCTAATCGCCGTTCCACCTACAGTGAGAAAACATATCATGTGGTGCTCCTCCTGCCATCCAAATCACCTACCATAGCTGAATCTACATAACCATGTAGAGAAGTATCTAAACCTCCATAGCACAAGTGCCTACTGCTGGTTCCTCTCAGATATCTGAGGATCCACTAAACTACTTTCCAATGTTCCTTTCCTGGATTAGCCATATACTTACTTACAACACCCACTGCTTGGGCAATATCCGGTCTAGTAGACACCATTGCATACATCAAACTTCATACTATGGAAGAATATGGAACCTTACTCATGTACTCTACCTCATCATGTGAATTAGGACATTATTCTTTACTCAACTTAAAATGTCCAGCCAAAGGTGTGCTTACCGGTTTAGCATCCTGCATATTGAACTGTTTCAACACCTTGTCCACATAATCCTCTTGAGAGAATATCAACCTGTGATTTTTCTTGTCTCTTTTAATGCTCATGCCAAGGATTTTCTTTGCTGCTCCCAAATCCTTCATAGCAAAAGTTTGAGCTAATTTCACCTTAAGCTCAGAGATATCTTGCATGTGTGATCCTAAAACTAGTATATCATCTACATACAACAATAGAATAATATATCTACCATTATCCAATCTCTTAAAATACACAAAATGGTTAGATTGACACCTACTGTAGCCATGCTCAGTCATAAACCTATCAAATTTCAAATACCACTGTCTAGGAGCTTGTTTGAGGCCATACAAGTTTTTCTTCAATCTGCACACTAACTTCTCCTTACCTTTGACCTCAAATCCTTCCAGCTATTCCATATAAATTTATTCATCCAAATCTCCATGAAGAAATGCTGTCTTAACATCTAGCTATTCAAGATGCAAATCCTCAACAGCAACCAAAGACAGTACAATCTGTATAGAAGTCATTTTAACAACAGGAGAAAAAATCTCACCAAAATCAATACCTAGCTTTTGTGCAAATCCTTTCACTACCAATCTGGCCTTATATCTCATCTGTCCATTCTCACCTTCCTTCAACCTATAGGTCCATCTCTTCTTTAGCGTTCTCTTACCAGCTGGTAACTCAACCAAATCCCATGTTTGGTTCTCTCTTAAGGACTCCATCTCCTCAACCATGCCATGCTCCCACTGACTCTTGGACTCTACCTGTATTGCTTCTTCAAAACTCTCTAGTTCTCTACCATCGATTAGCAATAAATAGAATAATGAAGGAGAATATCTAATTGGAGGCTTACTTACCCTTTCTGACCTCCTGATGGGTGTCTGAGACTCATTCACAACACGCTGTCCACCCATATTCTCTGACAGTGACCGACCTCGATCACCTCTAGATCTGTTACTGGCTGACGTCGGTTCTGCCTAACCGACGTCAGTGCCTATTCTATTGACATCGGTCTCTGTATGACTGACATTAGTTTCTATTCTGTCGACATCAGTTCCTATCCTATTAACATCGGTCTCTGTGTTTTGTTGCAAGTGATTATTTCTTTTTCCCGTGAGCTCATTTTGGACTGTCACCTCATCCAATTCACCATTGCTCTACCCAGATTGATTCAGCTTCTTCAGCTGATCACTATACATCACTTTTTCATTGAAAACAACATCACAGCTCCTAATTATCTTGTTAGTTCCTAGATTCCAAGATATAAAACCAAAATCATCTGAGCCATAGCCAATAAATGTGCACCTCATAGACTTAGCATCCAGCTTCTTTCTATTTTCCTTATCAACATGCACAAAGGCTTCACAACTAAAAACTTTGAGAAAAGAGAGATCTACCTTTTTACCTATCCATGCCTCTTCTGGGATTCCACCATCCAGAGATGTAGAGGGTCCTCTATTAATCAGGTACACTACAATGTCAATAGCTTCTGTCCAAAACTCTAAGGGCAAACCAGCATGCAATCTCATACATCTTGCATGCTCCATGATTGTTCTGTTCATCCTTTCAGCAATTCCATTCAGCTAAGGTGTCTTTGGAACCATCTTTTGCCTATGGATTCCATGCATATAACAATACCAGTTGAACTTATAACTGTAGAACTCTCCACCATTGTCAGATCTCAGGCACTTCAATCTTTTGCCTATTTCATTCTCAACCATAGCTTTCCAAATCTTAAAAGTCTCAAATACATCAGATTTCTTCTTAATACAAAAGATCCATACCTCTCTTGTAGCATCATCTATGAATGAAACATAGTACTATGATCCTCTAATAGAAGCTACCTAGGCCGGTCCCCACACATCTGTGTGAACAAGCTGCAACTTATGCTTCTTCTTTGTAGACCCAGTCTTGAGAAAACTAACCCTTTTCTATTTTCCAAATACATAGTGCTCATAAAATTCTAGATCCATGCTTTTCAAATCTGAAAGTTTACCTTTAGACTTAAGAATTGGCATCCCCTTCTCACTCATGTGGCCAAGCCTTGAGTGCCACAATTTTGCATCCACATCTGAAGTAGATAATACAGAAGGAGAATTGTTAGTAACATAATTACACAAATAGAGAGTACCTACTCTCTTACCTCTGGCCATAACAAGTGCACCCTTGGTCACCTTCCAAGATTCTGCTATGAGAGTTACTGTACAACCCTCATCCCCTAACTTTCCTGCAGAAATCAAATTCCTCTTCAAGCTAGGAACATGCATCACATCTCTCAACACCCATGTGTTACCATTCTGCATTTTTAGCTACACTTTACCTTTGCCAATAATTTTACAAGGATCATCATCCCCTAGATACACTACTCCAAAATCTCCATGGGTATAGTCACAGAAATATTCCCTATTAGGGGTAGCATGAAAAGATGCAATAGAATCTAACACCCAACATTCTATATTATTATGCAAAGAGAATATTAAAGCATCTTGTGCAATACCTACAGCCTTTGCTTCTTCTTTTCCTTCATGTTGATTGTCCTCCTTAGGCTTTGACCAGCAATCTCTACTTATGTGCCCCATCTTTCCACAATTTCAGCATTGTCTCTTCCTACCATTTCTAGATTTGGATCTAACTCTCCCCTTAGACTTAGATCTTGATCTCCCTTTCTTACTCTTCTCTTTTTGCCTTCCCCTACTCTCAAAACTTAAAGCATTCCCAGATGTCTCTTCTGTGCTTTTCCTACGAATTTCCTCATTCAAGATAACACTAACAACATCCTCTACTTTTAAAATATTTGATGCAGATGTAGTATTGCTAACTGCCATTACTAAGCTATGCCAGCTTTCAGGAAAAGAACATAATATTAAAATATCTTTTATTTCATCATCAAATACAATTTTGACTGAACTTAATTGATTTACAATACATGGAAATCATTTAGGTGATTAGATACAGATCCACCTTCCTGCATATGCAAATTAAATAGCTGCTTCATAAGATATACCTTATTAGAAGCTAAGGGTTTTTCGTACAAATTTGCTAAAGTAGTCATCAACTCTACCATTGTTTTTGCCTGTGATAAGTTAGATATCGCAGTAGATGCAAGACTCAGTCTTATAGACCCCAGAGCCTTTCTGTCAAGAACTTCCCATTCTTCATCATCCATGTCTGTGGGCTTCTTCGCAATCCCACCTAATGGTAAGTATAGATCTTTCTGATACAGATAGTCCTCTATCTGCATTCTCCAATGTTGATAGTTTTTGCCATTAAACTTCTCCATTCTCAGTTTACTTTCTTCTGCCATTGCTTCTCCCACTCAAACAAAAATCCCTACAGAAACTCCTGTGAGCAACTTGTAATCAATACACACTACACAGATCTAAACCACCTGTTAGTGAACCTGAGCTTTGATACCAATTATTGGATATCAAACTCTAAACCTACAACCAAGGCTCTGATACCACTTGTTGGGGATCAACCAACAATATGATTAAACTTATGAAAGCAATAAACCATGGAATTAAATCAAATAGATAAGTAACTAGAATCAGATAATAGCAAAGAATAAGAGATACAAGAAACCACCCTGAAAACTTGTATTAAACTCTTTACAGAAGGAATACAATTGAAGAAACTTCTTTCTTCCACACCTCTCTCAGATGCACAAGATCTCTCTCTAGATCTCTATCCCTCAAGAGCTCTCTCTATCAAGTACAATCAACTCCAATAACCTAGATTGATACAACTCTGTACTGTTCTTCAACATTCACATACAATGAACTACTACAACCACACTAAGCTAAGAAGATCTAATTCTACATATAGAATTAGGAGACTTGAGCATGCACTTACAACTAACAGTTAAGCCTCTTGAACAAGGGCTCTAAAAACAATCTTACTAATAATAGAGATGCAAACTTAAGACTAAGACTTAAACTCATCATGTAAACACTCAATTTTGTCCTTAAAAATAACATTCTAGATGCACAGGTAACCGATGCCAGTTCCTTCCTGCTTGCCTGTGACTGACGTCAGCCAAGCCTCTGTTGATGCCTATGTCTCTTCAACTGCACCTGATCGACGTCAGTTGCTCCTGACCGATGTCAGTGATTGTGTAAACCTGCAACTTTGGTAATGCGCTCATATGTGAAGCTTTTAGGCTCCACACCTTAACAACATACACCATCACAAAATATGTAAAAGGCTATAACATCATCATACACTCATCATTTCAAGCATGTACCTATTTGACTCTTCTTCCATTTTGGGAGAACTACATTGGCCTGAGGCCATTAAAATAGGGGCTATGTAGGTAGCACTCAGCTAACATGGGGACTTCTAAGTTTAGCTTGGCCATTCATTCATTCATCTACATAATGGACAAACTATCTAACCTAAAAACATAGGTCTTCTCTAAAACTGCCCAAAATCATGACCAAACAACCAGCCCTGACACTATAGAAGTCGCCTTAGACTTCTCATGGGGCACATTGGAGATCACATACATCTCACTAACCACAACAAACAAAACTTGAGATCACTTATATCTCAACCCGACTTGACACACGACCTCAAAAATCTTGACTATCTCCTTAGACCACGACCACTTTCGAGACAACTTTGCCTTGGTTGTTTTGATTGCATATGCTACCTCATGAATAGTTAGCAAATTATATGTGTCCCTCACACCTATTATTGAATCACGACCAAGTTGATCCCTAATATCTATGACATTTTTGAGTTTTCCAAGAGCACTTCTGAGCTTGAATACTTGGAACATGATGCCCATTAGAGCTACAACTTTGATTGATCTAACCCAATCAGATACCATTAATAAGCTAAGGACCGGTTACTTTGATTTTAGTCCTCCTCAACCTTGCTTGCAACAATTTCACCTGCCTATCAGGTGAAGTGGTATACATCCAATCTCAACTATTAGAATGTTCACACTCCAACCTCACCCTACCCATCCACTGCCTATCAAATTAGCACCTAATTTTGGATTACCTTCTCTCGATTTCCACTTTGAGGGGGAATACCTCATCCCATACCTGGGGCAACCTACATCTATTTTTGTCTTATAGTTCGTTAGAACAAACCACAAGACAAAAAGGGGAAAATGTAGACACCAATATTGTGTCAACCCCCATTGGTCCCCTTTTAAACGTTAACACTCCTAACCCACACTTGCACACACTATTAATTTAAAAACTACTTATTTTAAATTAATTTCCTCACCTTGCACACCTCACCTAGACACCTCAACCTAAGACCATTTCTTAGCCTATGAGTAAGCCTGAGACTAGGTCCTCTAAATCCTAACTACCCATGATCGATTCTCACCCCATCTTAACTCCCTAACCAACTCCCGTGCCTCATAAGCCCTTACTTTGACCATTCTCTAATAGAAAAGGCACTTGGCAGGTGGAGAAATAGGCAAAGAGCTAAAAATATCCCTTTTACCTATTCTCTATCCACCAACATCAGTCAACTCATGGTTGACACCAGTGGGATTGCCAATGTTGATTACATAAGCCAAGCTCTAAACATTGAGCTCCCACCACCTTCTTGCACATTTGCATACACACTCTGAGACTTAAAGCACTAGAACTCAACTATTATTCTCCTAGCTACTGAAGCTCTGCACAAATCATTCTAAAGACTGGATTGAAAGATTATACGAGGATCTTGAGCTATTGAATTGAAGCAATCTGTGTTCGCTTCATTAGCTCACAACACTGGTCACATCAGCCACAACAGGAATCACTATTCTGACACCTCTGGTTCTCCACCTTATAAAGCTAAGTACTCTAGTTTTCATTTTAGTGTTTTAGAATATATTGTTAATTAGTTTTCATTGATATTTCTAAATACTGTCAAGAGACGTGACTTCTTCCATGGAGGTGCTAAAAGGCCTTCCCCTTGTTCTTACCCCCTTTTCACACTAATCCTCTAGCTATACCCTTCCTCATACCTAACTCACCTTCCCACAACCCTGCACCAACCTCTAAACATCTAGAAATCACTCTGTCTATCCTAGAAATACTCTAAAAGCTGTCTAAGGTTGACAACCCCAATCGACATCAATAGACAAACCAACCTCAGCACCTTCAACAAGACTGACATTGGCAACCCAACCAACGTTCGCACAATTTACCCAACAGACCTTAGCAGACCCACTAATGTTGGTGATTGTGTTCTAAACTAGCAAACTAGAAAGCCATCCAAACAACCCATCTAGACTAGACAGAACCTTTAGCCAACCTTCTGTAGCATTCTGAGATACACATACTGCAGGGAATAGGTACACACCATCTACTTTTCTATTTCTTTTGTTATTTATCATTTCTTCTTTTACAATGCTTTTATCTTTAAATAGTGGAGTGTCATCCCTCAAGGAGCTTCACACTTCCGTGACCAAGTGCATAGCTTGGCAATCCACCATATCCTCTTTTAACATCTTTCTTGTTTAAGTTTCATTCTTATTCTAGGTGTTTCCTCCATAGCCAAAGAGGAGCTCCCACAAGCCTTGGATATGATGTGCACTAAATCTGGGTAACATCAAACCCACAACCTCTTAACCTTAGTTTCTTTCTCATTTGAATGTAATTAGTGAAAATTTGGAGAAACATTCTAGCACGCCTAGTGGGACCCTTGGAGTTTTCCTTGGGTTCATTCGTCTTCTTTTAAAAATCAAAATTTTGTGTAGATACATTAGAAAAATATCTACTTCTTTCATCCCCTATTCTATCTTTTTGTTTCAAAAGGAAATCATTAGTAGAGGTTAAAATGAACGTCTCTTTTTCTTCTTATTACTTCTTTCATGCATCATAGAGTAGTGAAAAACTCATACTCTTTACCTCTTCTCCATTTGTTTGTGTTTGAATAACATATTTTGATTTGGGTTAAAAACTATTGTATTTCATTCTTTCTTAGATGCGTACTTAGCTCACTTAGTAATTAAAGCATTATGAATAAATCATAGTGCACAAATGTGACATAACCAAACCACAATCACTTCAAATCAAACACATAAACTTACTTGAGACAAGGCCCATCTAGAATTTCATCACCTAGCGGATACCTTACTCCACCCAGTGATCCTACTTGGATTTCACCACCAAGAGGAGGACCCACTTTATTCTCTAGTAGAGCATAAACTATAGGGAAGGTATATTTTGGCTAATCAGCCCAGCTCGGCTCTGAGTTCATGAAGTGAAGGGAGCAAGTCCCAGCACTAGGCCACATACTAACTCTAACACAAATATCTTTGAGCACCATAACACAACCTGAACCAGCCATAGACTTCCTCTCTAGGACCTATTCTACAAGCCCAACTCCCAACACATTCTCTCAAGGCATAAGCCACCATGACTTTAGAACTCATTCCTATGAATCTAACATTTTAGAGGTTGTTTGCCTAATCATCTATTCTACTATGTTTATCTGAGTGTTTAAGCTGGTATGGTCGTACCATTCTGAAGTCCGAAACAACTCAAAATATCTTCTTCTTCCAAAAACTATCAATCTTCTATGTTTCTAGAATTACACAAAAACTGACATCAGTTTCTCCACTAACATTGACATCATTGACATCGACTAATTGATTGATGTCAGCAACATTTTATAACCGATATTGGTTAAACAACTGACATCTGTCACTATCAATAAATAAATAATTTTTTTTCCAAATGACAAGTTTAAAACCCAAATTTCTTGCTGTTTAACACAAATTCTAGTTTTTTGAAACTAAAACACATAGTTCTTTGAACCCTAAACCCATTTCACCTTGGATGGTCTTGACATGCAGTCAAGCCAAATTCCTTGTTGACCATGCAAGTCAATAACCATTCCCACCTTCACCCTTTGTACCAAGTCATATAATGGAGTATACTTTAGACATCAAGCATACTCCTATCCAACCTACCCCCGATCAACTTCCTATTGTTCTCGAAGGGGATCAAGATTTTGAGAGATTCCTTGACAAGAATGTCAAGGCTCTCCAACATTATCTCGCTAGAAGCCAAACACGAGATCCTTTGGGTAGCCCTATTTGTGGGATGCCAACTTCTTTAGTTGAAGCAGAAATGATATCAACAGTATCCACTACCCAACCTATGGTCACTCAGGCCACTACCTTGACCAGTAACCCAACCATGGCCATTGTTCAAGATTTGGCCTCCCCTTCTATCCTTTCTTGCCCTACCTCTATTAGGGTTTTTGTACCCTCTCAAACATAAAAAATTCAACCAAGTTTGACACCTTTCTAGATCTTGATTGTCTCTATCCCATCCACTATTGCACCTATAAACACAAGAGTGACCATCTATCCTTTAACTATTGTCACTGCCATTCAACCACCCTTGGTAGCATCTAGTCAAGTTGTGCACTCCAACTTCATGGCACAAGCCCCCTCGGCCTTGACATCAGCCCCTATGATGAACTATCAATATGTTTCACCTACACAAATGCAACCAAGTATGTCATACACCCCTTCCAACACCTTCTAGGTACCCTATAACTTAAGGGGTGCCCCTTATGCCAATCCATCTGTCGATCTAATTAAGATGCTAATGGATAAGATGTCTAACCATGAGACATCTATTTTAGGTTTTAGTAGTGTTCTTTCATACAAACAAATTTGTAACAAACCTATCCACCCTTTAGTTCCTATTTGACCATACCCTAGCCAGTGAGAACTCCAAAAAAATTTACTTGTTTTCTGAGTAAAGAGGACCCACAACAACATCTATGATCATTTAGACATGCTTGCTACCTCATAGTGTATGATGATGTGTTATTGCTTTGTACATTCCCTATGTCACTTTCTAGCACTACCCTTGACTGGTATACCTCCATTACCAGTCATTCTGTCTTCACCTTCATTTAACTCGCTCAGCTATTCCTCGATCATTTCTCAATCAATATTACCAAGAAGGTCTCCATCATAGACTTTTATTCCATTAGATAATTTGAGGAAGCTTTCACTATGGCCTGAAAGATTGAACTCCATGTAATTGAAGAAGACAGGGTCAAATTGCGTAACAAAAATACCAATGCAAAACCCAATGACCCTTCTTCCAAACCTTCTTCTTCTCACCCCAAGTCTAAGGGATCATTAAACACTATGGTCCTTAGTCACCATCTTCTACCATAACCAACCAATATGAGTCCTCCACTTTGCAAAGCATCACTAGACAACTCTAATGATGGTATGAATAGTGATGATACACTCCGATAAGAGAATCATATGCTTCCGTATTGGATAAATTAGTGAAGTAGGGAGTCCTCAACCTCCCTCAAATCTAACCACCTATCCAATTTGACCCTTCACAAGCCATCCCCATTTGGTATAGGGAAAATGACTTTTGTAACTATCATCATGTCAAGGGTCATGACATTGATAATTGCAAGACCCTAAAAAACATTGTTCAAGACATGTTAGACAAAGGGGACCTTGTTTTGGATAACCCTAATGCACTAGCCAACCAAAACATGGATGTCTTTAGGCAACCATTTCCTAACCATCCCCCAAGTTAGAATAATGTTCAGACCATGGCCGATGACCCACAAGAACACAACATATGCACGGTCAACACAGTCTTTCCTTTCATTTCTATCCAATCTCTCCCACAATCTGAAGTGGTTAGTCAACCCATTTCTCCACCATGGGTAGAAGAGCCTATATTACCCATACCACTCCCACATAATGGAGAGCCCCCTTTACCTCATCCTCTTCCTTGCATGGATGAATCCATTTCACTTGTATCACCCCCACAACATCAAGCACCTCCTCTACCCATTCTTTTACCTTGTGAGGATCCCGTATTACCTATTCCTCTTACCCCACCTTCCCTCTTCTTCTACCATTGGAAGAATTTACCATTCATACCCCATGCCCTCATGTAGAAGGGGCCATCATCCCTCTACTTTGCCCTTTAGAGGAGCCTTCCTCTCTTATTTTTCCTCCACCGATGGAGGATAGTCCTCTATCCACCCCCCTTTCACACGTAGGAGAGTCTACTTTGACCTCTCCCATATTGGAGGATGCTTTGATGGTACCAACGCTGGTGGTCCCACCCTTATCCTTCTTATTACCAATGGAGGATCATACTTTCCATGCTCCTAGACCACACGTGGAAGGTATGATCATCCCTGTGCTCTATCTGCTTGAAGAGCCAAATTCTCCAATCCCTTTTCCATCGAGAGAAGAACTCACCACCTCACCCACTTTGGTTGAGGAAGATCTGATGATGGTTCTCTCTCACCTTTGGCCCCTGATCACTGTGTCCAACATGTTTTTTCTCTCACAATCACCCAAATCCTTCGAAGGACTGACTATAAGGCCTCACATGACATCATCTAAACCATTCTCTCGATTGGTAAAAAACTTAGGATTCCTCCATTCTAGGAACCTAGAGTATGAGGCATTATGGGAACAACTTAGGGCTCTTTATCCTACACATCCCACTTTGCCTTATACTACCAACCCTTCCACAATGATTTACCCCAAAGTCTCTAATGAGGATCGGGTTTACACTTCTAAATCATTATAAGGTCAACCTTTCTCGTCTAAAACCAAACCCTCATAGGCATCCACCATGCTGAAATAGATTAGATCTCTCGGTGTTCACCCTATATCAAACCTAACTCACCCACAACTGAAGTTAGATTTGAACCTCACCCCGCATAGTAGTGGTCCTCACACCATACTAAAGGAGGATGCTAAACCATGTCGGTCTACTCCTCCCCACCTTCACCATTGCCCTCTATCTTGGGTCCACATCTTTCCAATTTAATAGGAGTGCTTCCTATTCCAACACCTCATAAAGACAAACTACCTCCATTACTCCCTCTACCTATCAAAAACATATTTCGTCCAAGAAATTCAACACCTCTCATCAAGAAAGTGATACCTACGCATGTGGCCACACCACCAACCAAAAAGGTGGTACAAAAACTCCCCCTTCAACTCCTAAATAGAAGATGTCAACCCCTACTACAACATCAAGTGCAGACCTATTAGTGGGTTCTTATGCTTCACTATTACACTGATTATTGCAGTCTTCTAGCATCATTCTCTCACCCATTAAGCCATACCGACCTCTCAAATCAAAACCATCTTGGTTGGATGACACTCAAATGTACTTGTATCATCACACACCTAAGAATGATACTGAGATTTGCTACACTCTTAAGGTTGTCATTCACTAACACCTAGAAAAGGACACCCTTCTCATTGAGAATTCTCTTGACAACCTTTTTGACAAACTATCGACACCATCCCATGCCTCCCAAACTTCCTCACTTGAATCGGGATCCCAATGAGAGTTTATGGTCCCTCTACCACCTTCTCCACCTTTATTTGAAATCAACACTATTAATGTGGCAACTAGGTCCCAAACCCTAAGGGATAAAGGAAAAGAGCAGGTTTCTACCCCTTGGACATATCCATTCACCAAGCCCTGTCCACCACCAAAGCCTAAGATTTCTATCTTGGGCACATCTCAACCAACATCTTTGGGGGAAATTACTCCTGACCTCTCTAGTCCACATGATGCTTAGTATAAACAACTTGTTGACTTCTTATTCTATCATTCCTCTAGACCTCTCTAGCAATGGATGGTGGACTTTTAACAAGAGTATTGCTCGTTACACCATGCTAGGTGGTCTTCTCTACAAACGAGGTTTTGATGGCCTCTTTCTCTGATGCCTAACCACCACTAAGACATCTCATGCCATCTAACAAGTCAATGATGGGATTTGTAGAGGACATTTTAGTGGTAACTCAGTTACAAAGTGCATCCTCTGCATGGGCTATTATTGGCCCACTCTTAACCAAGACTATAGTGACTATGTTCGACATTGTATCAAATGCCAACAACATGCTAACCAACTTCACTTCCCTAGCCATGTTGCTCTTAATCATCTTCATATCTACCAAGATTGCATCAAGCATGCCTACAAAAAAAATTTGAAAGAGTGAGATTTCAAAATTGGAGATCTCATCCTTAAATAAAACCAACATGTGGCCAATATGGAAAGAAGCAAACGAGGCAAGTTTGATCCTAATTGGCTTAGAACTTATATAATAATGCACAAGTATGGATCAAACACTTATCATCTATCTTCTCTCGAAGGCCAGCCAGAACCTGAGCCCCTTAATGCCTTGCATCTGTGACCATTCTACTATTAACCAAGTAATCATTCACGTGATGTTTAACTTGAGCTCATCCCTTGAGCAACCCCTATCATCCTCATTCCTATTCCTTTCAACCCTTTTTCCCTAAATAAATTAGTTAACCCTTTTTTTTAATCATTAATGCTTTATCCTAATTAAAGGGAAACCCCTAAACCTCTATAGTCTAGTCCATGACTAAAAGTTCAGTTAACAGAAAAACATCAAATTGGGATGCCTAACAAAATATTAAAAGGTCATAAACTCTAAATGTAGACTACTCCCTCGAAGGATAACTACATTATTGCTGTAATTAATAGTTTGCTCCCTTAAAGGATAGCTATTCAAAGAACTCAAAAGATACAAAGCAAAATATAGAGCACTCCTTTGAAGGAGGGCTATACCCAAATTTTGCTACAAAAATAACACCCTCTCAGAAGCTTCCCACATCGATCAGCTTCACATGACCACAAAACAAAACAACATCCCCAAGTAGACTTCCTGCATTGATCAGTCTACCAAAAAAAATAAAAATGACTGACTAACAAACTATTATGTCATGGACTTGCCTATAGTCATTCTCAAACCACCTATAAAAGGGGCAAAGTTATCCCTTCTAAAAAGGGTCACGCTATCCTCACATATCACATAATCACAACTATTACCCCAAAATACCCAAGGGATTTTGAGCTCACTTAACATCTAGTGATTAGGGTACTTCTCTAACAAAAACCAATTGTCAATGATGTAATGCATGAATGGGGATTTTGTTTGCAAAAACCCTATCTATGCTATCATTATGGTCCTTGTCAATGAAAGAGCAATGCGCCTTTCACTTCTTACACACCTTCATCACATGCCAATTTATCTTTTAGGACACAGTGTCTTAAAATTATATGCTCGCATATTGTCATCTCATTATTTTCACTATAAAGTTATGAACCTAACATTCAACTCAATTTTATCATAAATAACATAACATGTTTCTAATAAAATACAACCAAAACATTTTCTAGCCACTAACATTTAACATCATGATTTATTTGATGCAAATACGAATTTGTGTTATATAAATTATCATAGCCCATTCACATTAATTTCTATGGAAAACAATACACATGGAAACTATCAACCAAACATAATTTATGTCAAGCATATACCATCACCAATATGGAAACCTACTGAAGCGTAAATAAACTCATTTCATTTTTAGCATACACCATCACCAATATGGAAAATTGCTAAGGATGAAAAACCACATAACCTATGTTACAACATACACCATCACACAATATGAAAAAGGCTATAACATCATCCTACACTCAAATCAAGCATGTACCTCTTTGACTCTTCTTCCCTTTTGGGAGAATTACATTGGCCTGAGCCCCTTAAAATAGGGGCTATGTTGGCAACATTCAACTAATGTGGGGTCTTCTAAGGTTAGCTTGACCATTCATTCATTCGTCTACCTAATGGACCAACTATCTAACCTAGAAACATAGGTCTTCTCTAAAACTACCCAAAATCATGACCAAACAACTAGCCTTGACACTGTAGAAGTAACCTTAGACTTCTCATGGGGCACATTGGAGATAACATACATCTCCCTAACGACAAAAAAAAACAATCGAGATCATTTATATCTCAGCTCGACTTGACAAATGACCTAAGAGATTGTGACTATCTGCTTAAACCATGACCACTTTCAAGATAACTTTGCCTTGGTTGTTTTGATTGCATATGCTACCTCATAAATAGTTATAAAATTATATGTGCCCCTCACACCTATTATCAGATCATGACCAAGTTGATCCCCAATATTTGTGACATTTTTGTGTTTTATAGGAGCACTTCCTAGCCCAGATACTTGGAACATAATGCCCATTAGAGCTATAGCTTTGATTGATCTAACTCAATCAACTACCACTAATAAGCTGGGGACCAGTTACTTCAATTTTAGTCCTCATCGACCTTGCCTATGATAATTTTCCCTACCTATCAAGTGAAGTGGTATACACACAATCTCAACTATTACAGCGTTCATAGTCCAACCTCACCCTACCCATCCACTACCTATCAAATCATCACCTAATTTCAGATTACCTTCTCTTGATTCCCACTTGGAGGGGGAATACCTCATCCCATACCTGGGGCAACCTACATCTATTTTTGTCTTATAGTTCATTAGAATAAACCACAAGACAAAAAGGGACAAATGTAGACACCAATATCGTGTCAACCCCCCTTGGTCCCCTTCTAAATGTTAACACTCCTAACCCACACTTTAAAAACTACTTATTTTAAATTAATTACCTCACCTTGGACACCTCACCTAGAAACCTCACTCTAAGACCGTTTCTTAGCCTATGAGTTAGCATGAGACTAGGTCCTCCAAATCATAACTTCCCATGACCGATTCTCACCCCATCTTAACTCCCTAACCAACTCCCATGCCTCATAAGCCCTTGTTTTGACCGTTCTCCAATGAAAAAGGCACTTGGTAGGTGGAGAAATAGGCAAAGAGCTAAAAATAGCCCTTTTACCTATTCTCTCTCTACCGATGTTGGTCAACCTGTGGCCAACACCAGCTGGATCACTGACGTCGGTTACATAAGCCAAGCTCTAAACATTGAGGTCCCACCACCTTCTCATAGATTCACATGCACACTCTAAGACTCGAAGCACCAAAACTCAACAATTGTTCTCCTAGCTACCGAAGCTCTACACAAATCATTCCAGAGACTGGATTGAAAGATTGTATGAGGACCTCAAGCTATTGAATTAAAGCAATTCATGTTTGCTTCATTGGC